>JAQGBX010002913.1:0-18739 GCA_034698745.1 Megaphyllum sjaelandicum
GTTATAAGTATTGTTTGATGATGTCCGTTTGCAGCAATGACTTAAATTTCATTTTCTTAATTATGAAGAAAATCCATATGTGTACAGCAGTGTTTGAATGAACGCTGCTCAGAATTGTTTTGTGCATTTGCACTATTTAAACATGTGGCAATTTGACCGAAATAAGCAGCTTTTACAGTATAATATAGGGCAGTATAGGAAATCTTCCATTTTAATAATTTGAATCAAATACAATGGCTGATTTGATTGAACCATTTAGCTATTTACATGAAACCTTCTAAAAGGTTCATTGGATTGAACCCTCTAAATGGTTTATTGGATAGAACCTTAAAAGTATTCATATAGAACCTACTAAAAGGTTCAATGTATTGAACCTTTTAGGTATTATATGGAACCATCCAAAGGGTTCAATGGATTGAACCTTTATGTATTTATATGGAACCTTTTCATTCATATAGAACCTTTCAAAAGGTTCCATTTTTAGAACCTTTGTTTTAGTTCTTTAATTATATAGAACCTTAAAAGGTTCTGCATCTGTAGCAAGAGATAGAACCTTTAATGGTTCCATATTGTATACCTTTTTTTTTGTTTTCTCCAGTGTGGACGCAGCTTTTTATTTTCAAGATTGACTCAACATCTCTCGTGCTAGTGCGAACTTAATTGTCAACTCTCATTTACACGTTCAAAGTATTCTCAGAATAAATAACATAAAGTGGTTTAAAATTTAATATACTAGCAATCTACCTTTTGTGAATCGGATTTTCCTTCCTCAGCGAGTAGAAATCAGTCGATTTAGTCAATTCTATTTGTCATTATTTCAGTTCAAAGAATCTAACCGGTGTAAAGACGATTATTATAAAAATCAAGCCATCGCTATTATCATAAAAAGAACATTAAAAGGATTACTCATGACCTTGCACAACCTTTCCTGCCAGAAATTTTCCAACATTAAAATATCGACAAAAATACGTTAATTAATGCACATGTCGTGTGTTATATTTAACAGGATGATCGAAATAAAATAACACAATGAATGTGTCATCAGACCTAAACTTCAAACGGATAGTATACAATAATATAAACATTTATAAGTGCAAACAGTTGAAGTGTTGGTACCTCTAGAAATGAACCAGGAACTATTAAAAATTGTGGAAATAATTGAAATTCTTCGTTAAATTATTTCTATACTTAAGGCTTAATTCCCATTCAGAAGGGAAAATGTTTTCCATGTTTTATTAAGGCAAATGTCCTCCCATAAAAATATGTACATTTATTCATGCATATTTTCAAGTTTAATAATAATGCCTGTGGGAATAAAACAATTTCAAATCATTTTCTGAACGTCTCTGATCATCAGACAGTTAAATTTTACTAAACAACCAAGATCTGGTACACTTTCCGTCAAACAATTAAAACATAGACAGTTGTCGAACAATATATATATATATATATACTGTATATTTAAAATTTTAGGAAATTGAAACAAAAGTGTGATTGCGATTATTTATCTAAGGAAGTTAGATATTGAGTTTAAATTTGAAATCAAAGTAGTGTAATAAGTAATCTCTTATCAAAGACAAATCCTCCTTGGAGAAGAAGAAGATACTGCACTAAGGGGAACTCAGCCCCTTCCGGCATCCTTGCTGTATGTTTCTAGGTTTGTGGATAGGTTAGTTATGTTAATTTGCAGTTGTAGTTGAGGTGTTAGATTGTTTAAGGTAACATGTAGCTAATCTGTAAAGTAGCCACATATGTGGCTCCTGAGTACTGCTTAAAATTGTTTCAAAGAAGTTAGTATGGTTGAAGTTTGAAGGTAGTTTAGTGGTTGATGTTATTGCGGTAATGTTAGGGTCAGTGCAGTCCAGTAGAAGGTGAGACCAGGTGGCAGGGGATCCGAGGCATAGGACACAGGGAATTGTTATATCTGGTCTGAATGAGCCGGCTTTTAAGTGTATATTGTATGGGTTGGCTCTGAGATGGAAAATAAACTTTTTCAGGAAAAATGGGATATTATAATTTAGATAAGGCTGTAGAATGGACGGATTTGTGTTTATGAGTTTGTAATGGGGATGGTGGATAGAGTTATTTATGCGCGATCATTCAGATGTCCACAGCGTAGCACAATAGGGCCCGTTGGAATCAAAGAATTGCATGGGCGGCGCGATACGAACCGATACGATGCAAGATCGATAGGATGACTAAATCACTGTTATCGCGTGGCGCTACGAGCTCATAGCTAGGTAAAATTGGGCGGAGTCACCATACCGGTCTTTCGTGTGCCGTGTTTCAGCAGTTCTGATTCTCGACTTTGTGGGATTTGTCACCGAGAGGGGCTTTACCGACAGGTTTCCAGCGACACGTGTTGGGGAGGTAATTAATTTTCAGCTCAGTTTTGGACCTCCGAAAGCGGAAGTTTACTGCAACGCACCAGCATGCAGTAAACCGTGCGAACGAGGGGAAAAGCTGCGACGTGCATCCTGCGGTTTATCGCCCGTGGTGTGACACGTTGTAGTTGCGAAAATCACTAATGCCAAATTGATGCTAATTAATGAACGGCACGTACATGTATGTATAAGGGGCCGACGATAATGTCGCCACGACGAAAGTTGGGCCTAAAGTGTCACACGTGTCGGAGCTAATTTTCCCAGCGTGGAATTCATTTAACGCTACTGGAAATCTGATTTTCGAAGCATGTGGGAATTTTTTCAGCCTGCAGGACGATGGCATAAGGGTTATTTCCTCCATGAACTGAGTGAGGTTTGCGCGTGGCTTTCTACGACGGCCGATATCCACCGGACCGGTTAATTAATTTTCTCTTCATTCTTTTAAATTATTTATGGCTAATTTTATTGCCAACGCCTTATCTCGAATGATGAATTTAAGCACTGTTTTCGCGAGCCAACAATTTGTTAAAGGAGGAGGAGGAGGGGTCAAATGGGCACCTGTTTTGTCAAAGTTTTTTAGAAATTTCTCAAAGGACGGTGGCGCCAAAAACCGTTTATAGCAGACATTTATAGTCAACGATGATAGCCAACCGAGCAATGTTCAAAAAAAATTACGGTCGAACTACATTAAAACGAACTACAATTTTTGATAGTCCGAACGATTTTCCAATTCACACTCGAATAATACAAATTTTCTTAACGAAAAAACGAATTTGTGACATCCCGATCATTCATGCAAAGTTGAAATAAAAAGTTTCGGATCATATAGCGTCCAAGATTCATTGTCTTCCTTGTAGTATAATTACTCATCAACTTCGGGCTAATACGAGGGGTGTTGAATAAGTTTCCGCAATAATTCTTAAAAAAAACACGGCTGTAATGAAATTTGTTGAAAAAGTTATTCCATCATTCCTGGACATTTTTAACATTAAAATATAGGTTTAAAAAATTACACGTGCTCAAGATTCTACACCAAAGATGAACTCCGAGGAGATAGTTGCTCGGCAGCGTGCTTTTAAATTCATTTCACGTGCAGAAATGTGGGAAATGCTTAAGATCCGAGTAATACCCAGCGTTCGGTCTATGAGTGGATTGAAAAGTTCAGAAATGGACAGACAACTGTGAAAGATGCTTAAATTTAAGAAGTGGACTTCCAGTGTCTGTCAAAATGATGATTTATAAGCTTTGGCTTCCGATTCATTCAGCGAGACATACACTCGCTGCCAGAACTATGGCAAAAAATGGATCTCCCATAAATGGAAAATTTTGTGAATAAATTACATGCATTTATATACAAAATTCTATTAAAATCTATACAGCCGGTTTTTTTTAAAGAAAATCATGATTACGGAAACTTAATAAACAACCCTCGTTTGTTTACAAATTTAAAATTTTCTAGTTCATTTTGACTTTTTTTATTAAAAAAAATAAATCGACTTGAAAAAAACCCAAAACTCGCAAGTGCAAAAGTTGGATTTTTAAAAAGTTAATTAATTTTATAAAAAAAATAAACGGAACATATTCTGAATTTTGTAAACATGGATAGCCCGAGGTAGATGTAGATGAAAGATATTATGTACAATTACTACAAAGTAGGGAGGAAATGATTCTTCAACTTATAATCCCTCGTTAAAAAGAAAATATGATCCAAAAATTTGGCTAAATATAGCCTTTTCATAAACAAATATGATCTTTTTACATGACACAAAAGCTTCATCTTACCGTCTTCCTTTGTTAGACAGTGAATAGGATAGCTCTTTTCTCCTTCTCCAACTTTTGTAAATCCCGCCACTTGTACGCTATAATTGGTGAACTTCCTCAAACCGCTAATGGAGATAGACTGGTGCCCGGATGTGACTTTGGATTCGCTGATGGAATTACCTATTTAGGTTGAAATAAATCGAAAAAAAAATCGAAAATTACAAAAACTCATTTTTTTCTAACAAGGCTTACTAAACTTTCAGCAAAAGACCAAGCAACCATAAAACGAGGCTGATCAAATCAAATTTGCTCGTTAAAAAGTGCACCGAACTCGAACATCCTGATAATCCCATGAAACATGCCACCGATTCCTGCGCGATTTTATCTTTGTCGCGAGTCTACCCCACAAATTGCTCCAGCAAGAATGTAATTACAATAAACAAGACTTATTTACATGTGAAAGCACATTCGAAAAAGCTTAGGCCTCCGAAAATCACTAATTTAGAGAATAAGCCGAAATTCCGCCAATTCCTTCTGGGTTTCAGAAACATCAACAACCTCTCTGTCATCAAGAGTTTCGAGCGGAAGGGCCCCAAATCCCCAATTATCAGGCAAGAAAATGGCGAGGTTTTGTTACCCACCATACCATTCGTCCAACGGCGTATACAGCACTTTGTAGCCCTGGAGAATCCCGTTGATGACGGTGCTTTTCAGAGGATCCCATGCTACTCGGATGCTTTGGGACGACAGGGATTTGCAATTCACATTTTCGGGCGGTTTGTTGGGAACTAATGCAAAACACAGCATTGAAATGTCGAATATTTCCCAGCATTTTACAATATCAGAAGACATCCTCACCTCCTTCGGAAGTGGTAACGAAAATGTCATTCGACTTGGGACCGGTTCCAACACTGTTGAAAGCTTGGACTATGATGCTGAATTTGGTGTACAGCTGCAGATCGTCAATTGTTGCTGACAGTCGCAGCAGTTCGTTTTCGCTGTTCTTGGTTTCAATCGTCTTGAAAGTGTAGGCATCACTGGCAGATCTGTCCGTTTTGTAACCGATGTAGTAGCCGCGAATGGGGCCATTCCATAGATGGCGCTGGGGTGGCTGTGGTAATAAATTATCGTCTATGCTGAACTTGATCAGTGAACAAATAAATTGAAGAAAAACATTTCTGTACAAAATGTGTGTTAAATTACGATCTAACATGTATTTGAAAGCATACGAATACTTCAAAATCATTCATCTTTTTCGCCTGGCTCGTTTGTCCAATATGTGTAAGAACATGCAACTACAATTTGAGGAGTCTCAGGATAAAATCCTGGCAGTCGAAGAGTTACTATATATTTATCGCTTAGTTTGCGGAAAAATACTTTAAGGTACACGAATAACATACGAAGTCAAATGACACCCCCTTTTCAGAAATTATTGACAATGTATAACTCAAGATTTTACATTTTTGAAATTATGCGAGTTTTAACGTACATATATATATAAAGAAGAGATGCATGTTTGTATATTTGTGGCTTAGGGGGTGAATTGTTGCTCCATGAAGCGCCTTTGCTAAAGTGGTATGGGGGCGCTTTTCCCATGAGGGGGAGAGGGGGGTGAGAAGAGAGCTGGTTATGATTCGTTCCTTAGGTGTTGCGCTACCGGTAAGTACAGCCCGGGTTTTATGGCTAGTGAATGATAAAATAAAGCGACAATACTGGCATTTGGCTAAAACTAGGGTAATCTAAGATTAGTTGTTTTTACTTAAATGTGTAGATCATTTTGTTTGATCTAATACTGAATTAACACAGTACTGACATGCAGTGACAAAACCCAATAATAATCAATTTTAGGTTTTTATCATTACTAAAGCGGGAGGGGGGGAGAGTGGTGCGAAAATTTTCGATCGATACCACAATTTATCTGCAGAATAAACTGCAGAATCAGTTTCTTTCAGTGAATGAACTATAAGTTGGATAAGGTATTTCATTCAGGTTAAGGGTCAAACAACGTAGGCTAAAACATGGTGTGTCCCACTTACCATCCAAGACACTTTGACGGAGTTGGCCTCAACGAGCTCCGCTTTGATGTCTAACGGTGGTCCAGCAGGAGCTGAAAACAAAATGATCTGATATTAGACTGGCCATCTGGACACACTAAATACTCAATTCCATGTCGATTTTAGCACAGATACGAACCTTCCTCCGAAGTAGTGATGGTAACAGCTTTGCTCATGTCGCTCAAGCCAACCTCGTTTTCAGCCGCTATTTGTATCTCGTAAGTTGTGGATGGTTGAAGTCCAGAAACCGTGGTGGTGCTTTCCTTGCCGGCGACAGTGATATTGAAAGCCTGATCACGTTTTCCATCTGAGTGAGCATGTAGGGAAAATAACATATGGCAGAAGTGTCACAGGGACATTGCGGGCGTTGGCATGCATGTATTCCTGACTAAATTATTGAAATTTGAAAACGCCTAATTATCATCGAAAAAATCTCTGGATTGTTTAATCTAAATTATTCGGAAACATCAATATTCAACTTAAGAAAATTTGTGTATTTACAGAATTTACGTAGCTGATGATTTTAACTTACGAAGTAGAGCCATGAGTTACAGCATGTACAGGGTGGTCATAAAATATGTCTCGATTGTTTCCTAGATTTAATTTATATGATTCGGAAACATCAATGTCCAGCTTTACAAAACTTTTGTCATAACAAAAATTACGTATCTGATGATTTTAATTTACAAAGTTGAGGCGTAGAGGCACGAGTTATGTAGTCAAACAATTTGTTACGAGAAACAAGCAAGTTGAACACATACACCGGAAACTTTACAAGCAAAATTTGGTTGCTAACATCTTCCTCACCGAAGAAATTCGCACACGTCTGCTAATTAGCAGACAATTTTCAGGAATTCGTCTGCTTAATCATATACTGCAGAACACTAATGCACGAAAAAACGTGATTATGTTTGTACCAACTTTAAATAATTAAATTAATAATGCCTAATTGATTAATATTTAAATACGCATTATTAATTTACTTATGTTAAAATATCAAAAATCCTGAAAGATGATGGGATAAGTTTTTATTTTTGAAATGTACAGTATTAATTTTTGACTTCGAAATTACGTTTGTAAAGTTTAGCATTGCAGGTTAATAAGTAACCAAATGACATGTTTCACGTGTAAGATAATGCAAGAAAGTTCCCAGCAACTATTATCACCTCAAAAATGACACAACAAACCAATCACTTGCAACGTAAAGTCAATCGGGCTACTGATTCCACCTTTGCACGTGTGACCAAAATATCAATCGCGCATTTTCCAAGCGTTATCCGAGTGCTCTTGAAATAAAGCTGAGCGTAATTGAGGGCGAATAGTAATTGAGTTTCTGTCAGAAAAAAAGTAGATCTACCTCTCAATATTCATCAAGAAATAGCAGGCTGTGCAGTTAAGCTTAACAAGTATCTGAGGCATTGAGTTGCTCCAAGAGGTAAATGGACACTACATCATTTTTATCATGATAGGAGCAATAAACTGATTGAGCATCGGTGAAAGTGGGTGGAATGTAAAGATGACTAAGTGCAGTGCCATTGCTGTTTCGTATCAATGTCTAGTTTTGTTTTGGAATAAGAAATGCGGGCACCGTAATTTTTCGTAATGCCCTATAAAAGCCCTATTTGTTGGCAAAGTGCAACAATCTGAAATTTTTATAACTGGGAGCACAGAGCTGGCAAAAAGTGATGCGAAAATGCTCCCAGATCCTGGTGTCTTTCTCGCATGTATAAAGAAGGGATTGGAAGGGAATCAATACCTTTGGTATCCTTCAGCTGAACTATGTAGCGGCTGATGGCAGTGTTCCCATCGAATGGACGAAGCCAATTTACAGTCACGGAACGGCTCCCATGACCCTGAAGTGTCAAAACTTCAGGAGGTGATGGAGGTTCTATTTGCAAACCAATGTAGGACTAAGTTGAGTGTTACGAGCATCAAAGAAATAAGCAAGAATCTACACCGAATTTACCATTTACAGAATTTCAGAGAAAATATCCATGATTTTTTTAATACATGGATATTTTCTTTGAAACTATAAACAAAATATTCTATACGCTATAGCGATGGCATAATATAAAAATACTATGTAGCTCTTGTGAGGTAATGTCGATCATGGCAACAACATTTGTATATTTAAGGCAACTACTGAACGAAAAGTACGCAATCTTACTCAAATTGGTCTTCAACTCTGCATACAGTACAGTCAGTGTAATGTTTTTTACATTCTCGTGGCATTATACTCAAAAATGGTAAAATGTAGTAAAGCATGCATATTCATAAAAGTTGCGAGTATTTACGCATTTACAATTCATCTAGTAGTCGTACGTATATAGGTTGATGCATAATTCAGAAACTTTCAAATTACACGTACGTGCATGGTAACTTCCGAGAAAAACATGATTAAACAGTTGAATAAGAAGTAAAGACGTTGGACTAC
This sequence comes from Megaphyllum sjaelandicum, assembly GCA_034698745.1. Lineage (NCBI taxonomy): Eukaryota > Metazoa > Arthropoda > Diplopoda > Julida > Julidae > Megaphyllum > Megaphyllum sjaelandicum. The sequence continues at coordinate 8,634 of JAQGBX010002913.1, forward strand.
ATTGTACAAGTTCTCTGTTAATTCTATTCTAAAAATTAAATCGTTAAAAACTGGACAAAATCTAATAATAAAGTCGTGAAGCGTCGTAAAATTAGTGCAATGTATGTATCTGCGAATTTTCATACCAAAAGCAAAGGTATATTTGACAATTCCGATTACAAAATTGTCAGCAACCATGCATTGCACCAATGCATGACAGAAAAGCTCGCAGTTGTTTCTCAGGCTTATGTCACACAAATTCGATACAACGAACTAGATGTTGAGATAGAATTTGCAAATAATTAGCGTTTGCTGAATTCCATCATTGGGTGAGAACACAGTGAATGCTTATTGCAGGCTTTTACCACGCGGCGTACACTAGCGCCACCAAGCGGGATAAGAATGCGTCATGCGTTTTAAGTGATGCGTTTTTGTGATCGCACACAAAGAAAGTTTAGCCGATCCAGGCTGAGATTACAAGAAGTGCTTATAAGCTTTCAAGAATATTTTTATCATTCTTTTTTGGGAATCTGAATGCAGATTTTTAAGACACAGAGTGGCACACAGATCACTACTGGGAAAAAGTGTAGTCGTCGATTATATGCCGCCTATGTATCGTAAAAACGGTTCCCACGCACGCGGAATGTTTCACCTAGCATAGTGCATGCAGTGACGTCACCAAGAACACTGACCATCACGCTGATATCAGCATTCATTGTACGCCCCAAAGCTGAAAATCAAGCAGGGGAGAAGCTGAAAGAAGCATGTCGAAAGTAAGCATTCACTGTGTTCTCACCCATTGGTTGTGGCACTTATCTTATCAGGAAGTTACATAACATAATTGTTTCGGTTCACGAGATGATCATGCAATTCATGCTTGCTGGGATACCGAAACCAGAAAGGCCAAATGTAACTTTGATAGTGATATCGCAAATGCAAACTTTACACTAATTTAACGACCATCTACAACTTTTTAATTGGATTTTTCCCCAGATTTGTGGCCCGACGTCAGATGTGTTTTCTGGAGTCCTGAATCACTTCCTATTAGACTGTGAATTCAGATTTTACTATACTAATGTAGGTGCAATTTGGGAGGACTTTACAGTACTAATTTCGCTATTCCGATGGACTACAAGCCACATTTATTGTCTTACCAAGTACGATCAGGCGTATCTTGCTCTCGTCCTCGCCATAAGCATTACTGACTTTGCAGGTATAAAATCCAGAATCGTGCTTTTCAACTTTATCAATGATGACGTGAAAGACGGGTCGCCCTGTACTCAGAGTAACTTCTTCCTGGGAGAACCTATAGCAGTTCGTTTAATGATACCAAATTAGATTTCCGCTTTGGCTCTGCTACGAAAATGCGTGCTGCCTAATGGTTTAGGGAATACAGTCTCTGTGTGCCTAAGCTATAAATAGGCCTAGTCTGATTATCATTTCATGCCCAGATATTAATCACAGGCTTTAAATCTTGTTAGAACCAAAATCACATCGGGGAATAGTAAATTGTAATTGCATTTTTGCGTGCACCTGTCAGGAAGAAAAATGCTTTGGCTTCTTAATTTCTTCTGTAGCGAATCAATGCTACTGTAAATACAGGTTGATAATACAGAGCCACTTTCGCAGATTGGGATGTTGATATAAAAGTTACCGCAATGAAGCAGCATATTAAAAACATAGCAAATTTAACATGGATAATGTGGATATTATTCTGTAACATGGTTTAATGTGGATATTATTCTGTAAAACTCGATCAATGGAAATAATTACAACTTCATTAAAAAAATAAAATAAAGTTCTCTGGAACATAAATTGACTTAAGTAACATTCATTTCTAATGCATTTACTAGGAAATAGCGTGATAATATCAGTTAGCGTGATAAAAGCAACGTGAGATTGACTGCTGCAATTATAATAATGAACACCGCTCCAAGAAATACACGAAATGTATAATCAATAAAAAAAATTTACGACAAATTTGGCTTTTAAAACAACTGTTTTTGATATACTTCAATATCTTATCCATTTAACTGTACTGCATTTCAAGCAGAAAAGTTGATCTTCAATATGGACTTTTAAACTTTTATCATAGATCATAAGAACATTTTATCATTAGAGATAACCCAAAAAATCTGAAAAGAAAACAGTTTCAAATAGAAGAAAAAGTTTCCAGGAATCTTCTACGTGTTACAAGCCCACCATGAATGATTTGAAAAAGAAACTTTTACCTAAGTTATATTACATGCAAGGCTGACCTACTACAAAAAACCATTCTTGTGAATAAGCCAATGTTTACGTTGGTCTCAATTTCACCAAAACATGCGAGTCTTCATTTTCTTCTGCGAATGACTTTTTAGAAAATTGATCATCCCATTTAAAAAAAATAAAATAAAATACTTCATGAACCTTGGATTGCATGCGACAGAATAGAAACCTCTTGAAAGCCCATCCAGTCGCTCTTCAGAGAGCATTACAGAGAAGGTTTTTTCCTTCAAAGTTTCAAAATGCGCCATTTAATAATCCCCAGACAGATTTTCTTTTTTTAGTCACATGATTGTACATCATCCCTGGAACGAGACGTACTGGCTGACGCTCGACAGAAATTGATTTCCGCTCCAAGATGACGTAGTGCCAAGCAGTCAAAAAATGGGCAAAACAGTCCTTGTATACTTTAAAAGTAGTTTTCTTGGTTTCCTTTCATAGATATTAGTGAACGGAAATATCGTATATTGTACGGGCATGCTTTTATTCAAAGAATGGGTGCCATTTCTGCCATGTTTTAGACTCGGGACACAAACAACTCTTTGAAAATAACAAAATATCTGACTCGAGTACGCCAACAAATGTCAGAAGAGGTTATGAACCAAATGGTTCTCACTGGATAATACAAAATTTTGAAATAAATAGAATGCAATTTATAAAATACATTATTTCACTACGGAAGATATGACCATTGTCTGTAATATAATCTTATCTTTAAAACAAATGGTAAATTTAAATTCTTTTTCAAAAACTGAGAATAACTTAGATAAATGTAAATCCCCCGTGAACTCGCTTAGTAATTATCATTCAACAATTACACTATTAAGCAGAGGCAAATAATTAGCACAAAGCACTTTAAAATTATTGATATTAGATAATAGCTGTATCGCTTGGGTTAACTAACACTAATTATGCATTAAAAATCAACTATTCACTGCAGGAAATTCTTAAGATTCGCATAACATATAGAATAAAATATATTCTAAAGAAAACTTACCCCGGTTTCGAATTCACATACAATTTTCTTCCGTTGAAAAGCCACGTAACTGTCATAGGGACATCGCCGTTAGGTTCGCATTGAAGATTAACCATATCACCCCTCCGAACGGTATTATTCTGATACTTGTTAATGAAGCTAACAGGCACTGTGTACGCAAAGAATACCAAAGAGACCGTATGATAATCATTACCATGTTACAAATTTGTGAAGGTTGAATCTTATTAAAATTAATCAACCTCTAATTAGTTTACTTTATATGTGTTAAGATCAAAGGAATTCCATAAAAAACATTAATTTGCCAATACAAGTGTTTACATCTCTACTTTGAAAAGAAATGCATTTAAATATGCAATTCAATTGAAAATATGCATAGATCGTGACACTTGTAATCGATATTTCAAGTACAGTTACAGCTATTGCAATTTTATTCAAAAATACACTCTAAAAATGAGATGTTTTTCAAAAGTTTGCAGCAACAAAAATCCGCCATTTTTTCATAAAGATGCTTTAAAGCACCTCAAATACAATTGCCACCACTTTCATCATTATCGACCTTCCAGAAAAGGTTTTTCGAAGAACCTTAACCTTCATTCTGAAAAATTTTCATCGCGAAAATTAGTTGCCTTGATCCGACCTTAAAATGTGCCACTGGTATAGCATGCAAAAGAACCTCTTAAGGTGCACTTTTCAAATTCATATCGCAAAATGTATTTTCGAACTCATTTTTCATGTTCCAATCTATAAATACTTTTACATGCATTTCTTTTCAAAGTGGGAATGGAGGTCAATGGGCATTTTATCTGACCGAGATAAAAAAAACAAAATTTGCACGAATTTACTGGTTTCTCCAACACGTGGACAACAACCACCCCCTAATCATTTCTGTAATCATCAGTGAGGATTACTGGAATAGTATAACGCTTGTAGTTCAAAGCTTTAGCATAAACGAAGTACAACCAACATGGTCTCAAAATTACCACCCCAAGTAGTAAACTGAAGTCTACGATACAGCTGCACTTATGTCGGCCAGAAAACCATGCTTCGTATTGCGGCTAGCAGTTAATCTAAACAGTGGGGATGCCTTCTTATTAACGGCCCCATGAAACGAAGCTGCAGGAAAACATGTTGCTCCTATAAAAATCAGCCGAGTCTTATAAAAGCGTGTCGCCAGATTTCGGCAAAAGAGGGGCGAATGAAATTGCTGGCTCGCCTCAAAGTCAATAAAATTCGTCAATTTCCGAGGCATCTCTGGGCTGCCATTTTATATTTAACCCGCAAGTTGTCCATAAAACAAGGCCTCGCGTCTTGAAAGCCAAATGGAGCGGAGCGGAGATAACTAGGCAATATATATGTATTGGGCTATCAATTTGAAAGAATTTCTTCAGAAAAAAAAAGCAGCCAACGATTTTATTGCTTTCCAGGCAGCCATTATCAGCCATTGACGGAAGCGCCGTAAAGCCGGTTGTAAACATGCACGCATGGGGGCGCGTGAATGGCCCTTTACCTCCGTAATGAGTTATTGAAGATGGCCTCGCTTTGGATGCGTTCATAAAATTATTGCTAATCACGCCAGTGTTGACCAACGGCTTTGAAATGACCATCGTCCGTCCATCTCCAGGGCTGAAACGGTGTGATGATTTCAAACACGGGCGATGGATGGCGGAGAGGATAAATTAATGAAGTAATTATCTTAATGCGCTCATATTTGGCGCATTCCGGGCAACTGAGTCGAGCTTTTATACGCTCATAAAGGGAATTATAGATAAACAATAATTAATAAAAGGTTGCCTACGGAATCCCAGCATCGGAATTAGGGAGAGCTCTTCCGAATTAATGTACGAATTAACAACGCGCGTTTCGGCCCGTGCTGGTACTCCTCGTAATGGGAAATTTCCCTGGGAGAATGTGAAAGCAACTGTGATGTAGATCAAATTTTGTTAGAAGTACAGGGTGAAGCAAAAAGTCTTCTCATCCGAGCTGCGGTGCATCCAAAAAGCGCGCATTGCTGTACGGTATACAGGATGGGCCCTAATTCGAAAACTCTAAAATTACACCAATTTTGTAAAATCTGATTACATAGCAGAATCATATGTGAGGACTTCATAAAAGGCATCGTAAGTGACGTTAGACAGCAAATTCTCGATTTGTGTGTTTCAAAAAAAAAGCTCCCGGGAAATAACGGCGAGCTTTCGTGTCATGCATTGCTGCAATGTATGATTGTTGTCATTCTTTCAAACTGAAATTTCAATTTAAACTTTGCTATTGAAAGCTAAATGTCAAAAATGCGCACATCACACAAATTTTACGACCCTCCTCTCATCTCATCAGCTGATACTTGACCGTTGTAATTCGGGAAATTCTAAATTATGCCTCACCCTGTACAAAGAGTTTCTGAACAAGTGAAATCCTGAATTCCAGAAACAGCAACTTTAAGCGCATCATGATTGCACAATGTGTTATTCGTAAATTAAGACTTTTTTGGAGGAACCTTTACTGCATGAAACCAGTCGCTCAGAAACCAGAATAGAATCTTGGGATTGCCGCTGTCAAAACATCGAATCAAATGATAAAATGTAGTCCGAGTAAATAAGGTGTTTCCGGCGATAAGTTAAGTCTTAAAAGTTAAGGTTTACTCAAAGGCTTTCCCAGCGCTTATCGCAGGAGGGGAAAAAAAAGAGATCAGCTTCCGCATCACAAAAGCAAACAAGTTTTTGTCGACTTACTTCTGACAACGACGGAGACGACTTTGCTGAGTCCGGGTCCAACTCCGTTGGTGGCCCTGCAAGAGTAGGTTCCAGAATCCTGTTGCCTGGCATGTTTCAGAAGCAAAGACCCGTTGCTTAATTGCCTCACGTGTTCGTCCATCTCGGCCACAGCGTCGTAGTCTCCAGGACTGTTTTCTGTCGAGCAGATGGCAAAGGACGATTACATCCCTGAACAAACACGATGTGAGAACTAGCACAACTCACTCCAACGTCGAATAACAAAGCTAAAGACCTTAAAGGAAGTCCAACAGAAAACAATATCGCGGGTTTCCACTTACTAAAACCCGGGAGTTCCTCGGGGATTAACTCCGAGATGGTCCGATTTCGAAAGGAGACTTTTCTCGAAAGTACTACGTATTGAAGTACAGGTTGAGTAGCCCTTAACTGAAATTCAGAAATCCGAAACTTTTTTAGCGCCTAGTTGGTAGCTTTGAAGGCGTTTCGGAACGTGCGATATTTTGAATAAATTTTAAGTATACAATTTAAGTATACAATTTTGTCTACATGTACAAATTTGATATGAAACAATTTATGTGAAGCAGTTTTTGTGGAAAAAATTATAGTGCAACATTAACCACAAAAGTTTGTTTGCTTGTCGGTACGTAACATAGTTGGTAACGGAGATAAAAGCTTTACGAAACGTACTTTATCGGTTGTGAAGCTCGTATGCAAAATCGACACATTAATTGATTTTAAAAATTCCCTGAAGGTTAATCGCTGCATAATTGTAAATCAATTAATCCAAGCATAATAGGGTAATATAAGCATTTCTCATTAGAGGTACTCAACCTGAACCATTTCAACGTATCCGCTTCGAGCGGATTTGAAAATGTTCTGCCGTTCTTAAAAACGGAAAAATCAAGTAGTAATTCTAACGATTACGATTTAGGACACACTTTTAATTGGAAAAATAAAATTACTATCTAATTTTTAACGAAAGCTACTGTACTTTAGAGTGTTTGCAGAGTTGTGCACTCGTACACGGGCTCCGTTGCGGAAGTTTGGCGAACCGCATTCGTAAACTGCTCGAGGCAAATCAAGGCAATTCATGGACTAAATTAGGCTCTGATTTAAAATAACTTGGTTTTCCCTGTATAAATCCATACGTTGTTATAGAAGTTAGAAAACCAACATGGCTTATTTGTTTTAGTTTTTTTTAGACTTTTGAAGGGTCTTTGAGTCGGTACCTTTATTACTATTTGAAGCACGTATACACTTTTTAGGGAAGGAGGAGGGGGGGGGGGAGGAGTGAAATGAGAAAACTATTGATCTAAAACTTTTCAGTAAATACAGTATTTTTTTAATTTTTACCAAGTTTTGTTGTGGCTACCGACACAAAACTATCTCAAATTAAAAATTACATCTTATTTATTTTAAAATTTGCCTCAGAGCAAACTTGCTTACCTATGTATAATTCTACAGTAATACAATTCCATAAAGACTCGTGTTTAGACTAAATAAATTCTCTTTTATAAAAATGAAGAAATTTCATTTCAAGTCATTTTTTATTTAATGGTAAAAAAAATTACAATTTTTAGTTTAAGGGATTCCGCTGGTTTTTCGCGAGATATTGCATCTTGAAATCTGTGCAGATGTTAATCTTCCATTTTAGTTGTGCAAAACAAGTATATATACACTGTCTATATATATATATATATAGAATCAATGTTTCACAAACGTTTAACTACTACCCCCTTTTTAAGCAAATAATCCATTATTTCACCCCCTCTTAGTACACAATGCCTACTTCCACCCCCCCATATCTTAGAGAAAATATTTCATCAGTGCCCCACCCATAAATGTAGTCAAAATTGAAACAGAAAATTATATTTGACTAAGAAATTATTGAAATTGAGACACTTATTTTATAATAAAACTTATAATCGTATAAAAGTATCATTCTTTACGCGTTGGATGTGGTCGATTTGAATTTTTTAACCCCCTAGCAGCATTTCACCAGCTTGTCCTCCACTGTCCCACTTCTGCCCCCATGACTTCCATATACAGTGCCCCTTTCGATTTTCGAATTGCCCACTTTGGGGAATCACAGATCAAGACACTATTGATAATACTGGTAGCGAGCATTCTAATAAGCCATCATGTCTTGATCTGTGATTACCAAAGTGGGCATTAAAATCCCTTCTGGGCAATCAGAAACTGGAAGGGGGTGTGAAAAAATTTTTGATCCTAACATTTTTGCCCGACGTTGTCTGCTACTGCATTGATTAGTTAGATATTCTTCGAAAATGAATATATTTTCTAAGTTTTTCTATATATTTCACTATTTTTGCATTATGCGAGGAATAATAAACACTCGATTTTATATTCTAGTTTTTAGTTGTTGAAATTACAACCTTCTTAAGTATTTCTCAAACATTATTCTTAAACTCGGTTGTATGATGCAAAAAAGATTTTATGATTCCTCCCAAAATTCAAAAAATATTAAAGTATACAGAAAAAAATAAATAAAGTCAATTTCGAAGAATATATTCAACTCAATGAAGTGGCAACGTACTCAAGCATAAGTTTAACACGTAAAGGTGCGACAAAAAATGTTGGTTACTAAAATTGTATTCACACGAGCACTGGAAGCCAAGGGGGCAAGGTGGAGGACAGCTGAAAAGCTGCTAGGGGGTTAAAAATTCAAATTGACACCTCTCAAGCATTAAGAATGATACTTTTGTACGATGTTGCACCCATCAAGTATTTAGAATACAAGGATTTTTTTCTTGCCTATTTTCTAAAACCATGTTATTCCAACCATTGCATGCATTGATAGATGGATACAATTGAAAGCCCTGGACAGGCAGCCTCGAAGATTGAGGACAGTATCATGGCCCTAAAACGAATGAGAAAACTCATGGCTTAAGGCTAAGTATTATGGCTCATCGCAGGCGTTTATCAAAAGTCGTAGCTTTACATATACTGCTATTTCTTAGGTAGCTCTGCGCCAAAAGGCAAGGGCTTAACAATTTGACCTCGTGCATGTATCTATCCTTGAACAAACCTAATCGATTTAAAGCCCCAAAAAGCAAACATGGTTGAGATGTGGAAATTTGCTTGGAAGATACTGCTTTGTACAGTTTATCATGTTGGCAAATGCAATTGCCTTCGCTACGATGGATATTGCGAGGTTGGGTAAAAAACGCCTGATCTAAAAGTACATAAAAATGCTCTTGCCCTGAGACTAGCTCAGCCAACTGCATGGGCTTGTACTCAAGTGGAAATAAAATAACTAACCCGTGCATGGGAGACGTCACTGCAAACACCCAGCTTCTTTAATGCAGTTAACATTCAATAATGGACATGCAAGGCGTAAAAACTGCTGAAGCTCAATTTAAAAGTAATCGATATACTGACGGTTGTCAAGACTTTTCAAGATAAACTAAACTGAATGTATATTGCATTTTTTTATAATAATAATAAGAATAATAATTGTTTACTTCTTTTAAATGATAAGAATTATATACCATTCAAGTTTGTGACAGTTTATTTTGTGAAGTATGCTGAAAACGACTACGAAATGAATCCGAGGGACCAGTCATATAGACCGTTTTCATAGTTGTACTTTTCGAGCGCCTTTTATTTGCGTCTTTTTTTAATAATTGTTTACTCCAAGTATTTGGAATACACTGTATATTGGAGTATCGTATTCAAAGTTCATGAACATGTATATACACGTAACTCAAAGTTAAATACTCAAGAGTACGCAATTAGACCTCAGCATTCTTTTGAAATTTTCAACGTGCACAGTTCTCAAGAGTAATATTGACAAATAAACATACGCCTCGTATATAAACAAAACAAGCTGTATTTAAAAAAAAACGAGTATTATTTCAAACAAAAAACGAGCAGTATTTCTGACTAAACGAGCAGTATTTCAGACAATACTAGCAGAATTTCAGACAAAATGAGCTGCATTTCAAGCAGAACGAGCAGTATTTCAGACAAAACAAGCTGCATTTCAAACACATGCCGAATAGGAAAATATACATGGCATTATTGAATTAGGCAAATAATCCCACATGGAAAAGAAATGCATTTCAAAAATGCATATAGATTGGGACACTGAAATGCATTTCAAAATGTATTTTGAA
>JAQGBX010002914.1:0-18737 GCA_034698745.1 Megaphyllum sjaelandicum
TGGGTTAATACGGCACTGACTACTAGCTTAAAAAAAAAAAAAAAAAAAAAAAGGGGGGGGGCACCAATTTTTACTTCGCACAGGGCCACCAAACCCCTAAGCACGGCCCTGCACACACGTCTTGGTATACAGGTACATGTCTCATATTCACTTATATTGTACATATTCATAATAAAGTACATGTATAGCACATGTCTCAATATACAGTGTACATGTACATTTTCAGATACTTTATATTGAAGGAAATGAAACTAAAATGCTGTACATGTATAATGAACATATCTTGACACTCGCAACTACGTCTGTACAATAATTTACACGTATATTAGAGCGGAATAATTAACGATATGGTTTACCTGTCAAACATTATGAAAGACAGATTATCAATTAAAACTAATTTAGTCATATGTACGTTTGATCCAATTATTCGAATTCCAGGAGCACGGGCACAGAGCTAAAAGCGGTACCAACACGTACTGTTTGAAATGCAAAAGAGATGACAATTCACGTTATCGAATACATGTTCATTTACAAACTAGAAGAACATTATAAATATTCATAGTCAACGAAGCTACTACTGTATACATTAGGTTACGTTTTATTATGAACAGTGCATACATGCATATTAAACAATTCAAGAATCGACGCTCGTTATTCCTCGATCGTGAATTTTAATTTTGACCACTGGACGGCAACCAATGAAAGTTTTCTTTAAAAAGTTAACTTCAAACTTGTTTCCATTAGTAACAGGATTTAAGTGGCTATAGAAGAGCCAATTTCAATTACGTGATAACTAAGAAAATGCGCACGCGGAACTGCGCTGCTTTCTAATCCATGAAACGAAAACTTGACGCTCTAATCTGCACGCTCGTTTTACTTCAAAACAGGGGAACTCAGATCGAAGTTTTACGAATGGATCTTCCGGCAATCGTGAATTAAGTCACGCGTGCGAAAGGAATACATCGATTATTGTTCGAGTACATTTTCTAACCCAATCAGCGCGTCGATTTTGCCCACGTGCCATCACGACTGCCAAAAGTGCCATTCGTGAAGCTTACGTCCGAGCACCCCTAAATGTCTCCTCTCTTTCAGGACTGATTTCATTTCCAGAGGTAGACGACTCAAAGCCTCGCGGGGGGAAAAAAAGCGCAGTCTTTTTGTTCTGGATACCACGTATACATATAGGTCTTCCAGGCTCGCCACCAGAGGGTTTTTCATTCTTCGTATCCTTCCTGGCCCGCGCAACTAATACAAAGTATACGAGCATGCACAATGAACGCACTAATTTAGTGCAACGCATGACGGAGAAGGCCATTAGACAACGGAAATTATAGAGATGATGCATTTTGCATGCATGGAATACGCGTTTTGTGTAGAAATCCCACCTGAACCATACGCCATTCACCTATAGATGACGCTCAATAGAAACCTTACTCCGAACCCCCGAGAGTGGAGAAACCTCTCTCTCTCTCAACCTATTAATAAATCTGCTGCATTTCGGCTGCTTTATTAGGGAATGTCACGCAAAAGCCATCTCACACTACAGCGTTAATGTTGGCTTTCATCACGTAATGGCGTGCGAATAGCGCGCACCCCTTCCCCCTTTTTTTTCCCCCACCCCGCGCGCAGGCACACACACAAAACACGTTCACCTTATATTCCTTTGTAAATAGATGCGGGCCATGTTTAATTCCATTTTGTTCCTCGAGGGGCTGCCCTTATCAATGGTTATTAATTATGCCGAATCTCCAGAGAGCATCTCCGTTGGAAAAATGAACGAAAAACACGGCGTTTTCTGCGAGCCTTGCACGACAAAAGAAAAATGGCAGCGTGCATGCGTCAAAAACTAAATAGTTGCGAATGAATGGTCGAAATGAACAACCAAATCTAATTAAAACTCTCCCGGGACCAGTTTTGCACTTAGAGGTCTGCTTAGAGGCAACGCGTCCGCTATTAACTCTTCATCAAACGTCGAGCAAAATATGGATTGCACCGAACTATACCATTTATTAAATAAATAACAAGTTGATGCATAACGGCTTCGAATTTGCCCATCTTGCCAAAAAAATATTGGCAATAGACTAATTGCAGCTGCCAAGGAATAAAGAGCTGCTTTTATCTTGAATCAAGCGCGCTTCGTGAATACGCAGAATTCGTCCGATAAATTTGCCTATCAGATATGGGAAGCCCCGTGTAAAGTTTAACAAAAAAGCCTGTCCATTTCATTCACGAGATATTCCCAGGGTTATGGAAACCATGTGGAACCTGCCGAAACCAAAATGGTGTTAGGAAAATGAATTAATTTTAACCAATGCTACCAGATTGCGCATCCTGGCTTCCCCCGTCTGTGTGACCAGGTGGCGCAGCCTGCACAAATGCGCCGCAGCATGTCCTCCATGTTGTTTTTGCCTAATAACCCGAGGTTTACCATGATTACTGGCTGGGTTAACCTTTCTCTTCATTTTTCCCAAGCCCGTGCTTGTGCAATACAACGGTGGGTTAACCCATATAGAGTTACACAGTAGGCTAACCCTAGGTTATTCTTAACCTCTGTTAGTGAAAGGGGTGTAATAATTTTAAGGGGACGCCTTGAGTGGGTACATCACTCAAGTCACAAACATGGAAGAACATTGACGATAGCCAAAGATGCATGGGTTCTAGTTGCGACCTTCAAAAAGGTTAACAAAACTTGTTAAAATTCAAACTTTGAAAATTATGAGCTGATTGCACTCGAGTGTGTACCACGGCCCAGTTTTCCAAGATATAGTCACGCTCGAGCATCACAAAGTTAATTGATGGGGCAATGATATTTTCCAAAATTTACGCTCCATCAACTTAAGTTGATAAGTAACATTTTGTTACATAATTTTCAAAGTTTGAATTTTAACAAGTTTTGTTGACCTTTTTAACATTTTCTTACTTATTAAATGGCAAGCGATTTTAATTAAAATGCCTTCAGATTTAACTGTAAACTTACTGCAGAGCATATACCGTACACGATAAATTAACCAACGTTCAATATATCATCCGTATCGAATTACCTAGTAATTCGTGCCTTGTATTACATAAATCAAAAAGCATCCCAAATTTAAAACATTGAAATGCAGTCACGGCGGCGCAGGACTTCAGTAAACTGAACCTTTCGTGCGATTTTGAAGTATATTTAATAGCGAAAAATTGTGACACATTCGGGATGCTCAGACAGAATTAACTGTTTCAAATCAATGCGCCCGTGATTTCCCGACTGCAAATTAAAGTGCGATTCGCGAAGCATCTGTTTGAGTAGCTCTGGGAATCTTCTTCCAGCAACTCCAAAAGCCACAATTCATTCTTTTTAGACATCTCCACGACCAATCTAGGGAAATTAAGCTGGGTCGTTTTTATTTGATTTTCATTAGCATTAAATGAAGATGCCAAGCAGCCACCTTCCATGGTCATCATCCCCGAAACCCCTCCCCGCCGTCCGCTGACGCAATTTATGGACGCCCCCCTCGTTGTCAGTTCCTGTCGTGCGCTGGCCACGCACAATTACCCTGGGCCAGGTACAAGGGATCTGGCACCCCCATTGTGACGCGCTCCATGTTTCAAAAATCGTGCCATCACCCTTTGAAGGAAATTGACGGGATCATGGACTAGGGGTACAGGGTCTGCCGCGAGAGGCACGACGAGCAGCAGCTGAAATCTCGAATTTCACGCAAAAACCCAATCTCGCGATACCATCCCAATTAACCACCTAATATGGTTTTTTTTATATAATATTTACCCATCATCCGCGTCTCCCCTTCGGCCGTGCGGCAAAAAAAAGACGAGCAGATGCTCTTTTTGTTCCTTTTCCAAACCGAGAATGTTGGAGAGATAACAATGAGGTGCTGACCATGTTTACACTAAAAATTTAAAGGGAATAAATAAAAAATGCACCAAATTCTGACCTAATTTATTACAATAACGGTTTTGCAAGTTTTAAAAGCAATTCAGTATTGTTGTTAGGAAATCATTCATTACTTTAGTGTAATGAGAGCCTGCCAACATTTAGGGGCATTTCTTTGAGATACACATGCAATTGTACAGTATATACGCGTGATAAGTCGCATTATTCTTCTCGATTGCAATTATTTTTTACTTGGTTTACTTTTAATTTAGCAGCGTCTTGCAAGTTTCGCTGCAGTAAATGCAAGTTCAAAAGTAAAACTACTACAGAATGGCGGCAATCATGCACTGCATTTATGTAATACGGGCCTGCTAATATCAGGGCGATAGAAAATTTCAATGTTTCTGTTATTATTCAGTCACAGCTTGTTGTTGATGCAATATACAATTTTTATTTTTTAAAGTAAGCAATTCCTTCGAATGGCCTCGATTATCTTGGGTTATTTATATAAAAGTAAAAATCAAGTTTGCATTGAGGGCATACATTTACAAGTAACAATAGTAGCCCACACTGTCAGTTGTGTTGACAGTGTGTTGATATTTAAATTTTAAAAGCAAATTAGCAATTCCCTCGATTATCTTGAAAATCCACTTGATTGCAGTCGATATTCGTGGAGTTATTCGTTTTTATTATTTCGTTAATCTTGCTGAGCAAGGGAAATGGCATACGTCCACATGTGGGATGAAAATCGTCCGTTTCAATGGACCAAATCATGACCCCACCGATGTTAAGTTGATTGACCAGTTTACACTATAGAAACAAATGAGTAAAATTTACAGAAAATTAGAAAATAATATATCTAAATGATCTACAATATCGGGGGTTACATCACATTTTACTCTAAATTTTAATCACACAGTGATATTTTTTAGAAGTATTAAATGCATTACCTTCTCTTCAATGCTCTCTGGATCATCGTATCCAACCCATTGATTGTCCTTGTAAGCATATGGAGTTTTATAGTATGGATCGACTACTACTTCCCACCCAACATCTTGCAAATCAACACAAATCTGTTAAAAAATAGTTCAATATTTGAGCAACAATTAAAACACTTTCTGGAAATTCATGCAGGCATACCTCGTTATAGCCCAGTGTACCCGCTTGCCGCGTGTATGGTCCAGCTTGACCAGGTCCATTAGTTGGTGCACCTATACCGTGATTATTCGGATTGGCCAGGGCGAAATTATGACCATAAGTCGCCATCCCCAAATTGATCATACTGGCAGGTGCGCCTAATTGCATCCAGTAGTTTACGGAGAAATTCTTTAAAAAATGAAATCGCAAAGTTTGAGAATGGCTCAAATTCAGTGTTTGGTTTCTCAATTCATTATCTAAAACTCTTACCGCGTTGAGCATTTGCTGATAAGATGATTCAGTTGGATTTGCATACAAGGGAGCATTGAGGCCTGTTTATTTAAAAATAACCTTTAAATGCCAACGTCTTTATTCTAGTAGATTTTTTTTTCCGAAAAACACTCAATTTTTCGAATTATTCTACAAGCTATAATGATTTGTGCGTACACAGTATACCGAAAAATTCAGTAATATGGATTTTACACTAGATTAAAAAGAACTTCGAACATGAAATAAAATTCCAAAAGATATTTATTCCAGTTGCATTTTCATTTTAATTCATTTTAACTTTCACATCGGTCTTGTTCTTAAAAAATTACGGAAAATTTATATGCAATCCCACTACAGGGTTCTCTAAACTTGCAATACAGGTTGAATTATGTTGGGTGATCACAAAGTCCGAAATCAGCAGAAAATTGTATCAAATGAACGTTTTACGAGATTTTAATTAGCATTTATTTAAAGGTAAAATTAATGATAACTATACCAAAACTGTTTAAAATTTCTTATTAAAATATGTTACATTTATTTAAGGCATGAACATACACTCTCGTTTGAAAATGTCGAAAGGTTTCTTTTAATTGTAATTTAAAATTTAAGGATTAACAAAGCAGGACCTTACCCGTAACGCTTTCCCAAGTACCATGAAAATCGTACGTCATTAAATTAATATAATGCAAAGATCTAAAATGAAATTAAAATAAAATAGATTTATATCATACATGTGTCTCGGGAATATGAACAGTAATATCAAATAAAAATCGTCAATGTCAAATTAATCTAGATCAAATTATTATAAATAATGCACCAACTTGACAATTTCGACAACATTATAGGCGGCATCGATGGTGTCCTTTCCTGCTGAAACTGCAGCAGTTAAAATCAACCCCTCGGAGTCAAAAGCTGCTCTAAGTTCCTTAAAAATTAAATTTAACTAATAAATATCCGAACTTTGAAATACAAAATGTTCATGTCGATTTAAGTTCTCTTCAGATCAATGATTTTCGTTAATTTCCCGATAACGTTTATGATATTTCAAAATAACTTACTTTTAGAAGTTGAACAAATGCGAGTCGATCCGAAAATTGACCACCTCGTTGTGTGGGATATTCCCAATCGAAGTCGAGACTGCAAATTTCCCATCGTATTTTTATTTTAAGAAACAATAACAATATTATAATTAATATTTCCTTCCCTCCCTGATATCCTGAATCATACCATACCCGTGAAATCCATATTTTTTCAAAAATGGGATGACGGTTTTTACGAAATTAGTTCTTCGAGTTGGATCATTGGCCATCACTGAATACTTTTCAGACCCCTCATTCCAACCACCTATGCCTAATAGACATTTCAAGTTCGGGTTCTTTTCAGCTAATTTTGCGAATCTGTTGTACGCCCCTTTTTCATGGAAAAGGATTAACATTTGCTTAGACTTTTTTTTTTAGTAATGAAACAGAATAGTGCAATCATTGAAAGGCTTATGGGGACTCACCTTTCCCATAATTATCATACAAGTCATTGTAGGGGTCAAGAGACTGAATTTCGTAGGTGGATGGATTTAAACCGGCAAAAGCATAAATTGCGATGTCGCAAATGAAAGGGTCAATATTTTCAACATCAAATTTTCCTAAACCAGGGCGGTACACTGCCCAACTTCCAAAATAGCAAACCAGTCTTTTATCAGAAGTAGAATTCATTTCACCTGCAGAGTAGAAATTCAAGGTTTATAGACAAAGAAATGCGAATCATTGCATTGTTTTCGGTTAATTGAAATTGTTTAAGCGCAATTGAACAATTAAAAATCGAAATTTAGTTAAAAGGGTGTAGTTGAAACTTTGTTCTCAACTAAACACCATGGACAGTTACTGCATGCTAGTTATACAGTACGTATAGCCGATTTAATAAAAAAAAATATGACCGCATGCACTTAAAACTTGGCAGTCTTAGTGAAAACATTTGCATTACTGGTGAGTTGCACGAAATTATAATAAATACTATAATCGCACAATAAGTCAGCGAAGGCTCGGTTTCAGAAAATGCAAGAAAAATAATTAACGCAACATGAAGCAGTCTGCAAATAATTTCACAAAATTAAAACACTTTACCTCTAATGATAGTAGATGACCAGATCCCCACGAAAATGTTGAATACGTGCTTAAAATGCATATCTTTCTAGCTTTAGGTGAACTTTAAGCTTACCACGTCCGCCAACTTGCACACTCTGTCTGCTTGGATTTAGAAGTAGACGAAAAGGTATATACAAAGCTGACATTTTACAATTACCTGATCCCAAGTACAAAAAACCCACTAACCTCCTCC
Organism: Megaphyllum sjaelandicum; assembly: GCA_034698745.1. Taxonomy (NCBI): domain Eukaryota; kingdom Metazoa; phylum Arthropoda; class Diplopoda; order Julida; family Julidae; genus Megaphyllum; species Megaphyllum sjaelandicum. Next base: position 7,607 of record JAQGBX010002914.1, read on the forward strand.
TTTGTTAAAGCTGTTTAGTCATGTGAAACTTACCAGGCAAGAGCTACGACTTTTAAGGAGGAAGGTGTGGCGAATTTAGACGTGCAGACACATCCACCCATTGGCCATGACTAACTGCTCACGAGGTAACAATAACAACTACTATAACAGTTTGCATCAAAATCCAGCTACCGGTAATATTAATCCGGGATCAAGAAAGTTTCTAGCATGTGATTTTTGCCGTCATTTCCGATAAAATCAAGTTTTAATCAAAAATTACAAAACAGAACTTTTGTGCAACACGCATAAGCAGCTAAAATATCAAACGCTTAATGGGTTCGTATTTTTAATCGCATCGAGCTTTCCATATTGCTTTAAATTGGATAATTATAGGTTTAAACCTCGTGATTAAAATAATGAATTTATGACAAATAAACTGCTTTTCGTCGCATTTGCATATTTATAAGCCAAATCAAGGTTTTCCCTCATCGAAATACAAAACTATGAAAAGTATGAAGACGTGAAGGTTGCAACTCTATTTAGATTAAAATATATCTTAGAAACATTTACTTTGTTCAATGATAGCGAAATAAGCTCGGTGCATTTGTTTTCAGTGTATATTGCATGTAGAACAGTAGAACCTCCCTAAAAACAGCATTGGAAAACCATGACAAAAGTCAGGACAGGTGACACGGGTTTCAAATGGCGGAACATTTTACCAATAAGCTTAATCGATATATATTTTTTTATAACTTCGAACTAAAATCAACTAGCTAAATTAGTCACTATAAAATCACCAACATCTTAAGATTACAACAAGGTGGCTCTGCGCAGCAATACCATATCATCTCAATTTGTAATTACAAAACTTTAAACAATTTTTTAATTTCCTTAATAGTGAGCGTGCAACTAAAAAATGTCACCGAGAACCTTAAACAAAAATATACGATAGAGGTTAAAAGGGATACATTGTAATTTTAAAAAATATGTATTTTTGAAAATGTGAGTACATCAATTTTGAACACAGATTTGTCCTCAGTTCAGGATGTGCACTGTAGCGAAGAATGAGCTTTACGTAATTATTGATGACATATTTTGGCCTTATTGTTAAGCTGCAACTGCTGCGTTAGTAAACTTAATACTGTAATATGATCTTTCAACTCTCAATGAGCTTTTGGATAATTCTTTTATTTCCTCCTCCGTTCCACATGTAACGTATTTCTAGCGTTTTGAAATACATGTAATGGAAATTTTATCATGCATTTTTTTTTGTATATAATATGGAATCTTTTCAGATCATCATGACATGATTGTGTTATTATATTGAAAATGGGAGCTGCACAATGGATCTCTTTACGAATTTTTAGCATTCTCATTAGTTAAATTTATCTTAAATGAGATCATCACTTTCGTAACATTCTCTCATTACGAGCATCGAAAAAAATACGAATTTAAATTCCCCGCTACGTGAAACGCGAGCGCCATCTACATCGTAAGGGCTTTGTGACCCGATTTTACACCGTCAATAATCCTTTATCATAGGGATTAAAGTAATTATGTCGGATGTTCATGTTGTTGTTGAATAATTTAGTCAGCTGAAAACTTTAATTTGCATGAAAATGATAGAAGTAACTGCACGATTAACAAGAGGCACAGCATATATTGCCGGTGAAGTCATCGAATGTGTGGTAACCTTTAAAAATCCTCAAGCAGACTCGAATACAAGGGCTCAGTCGAACAAGTACGTTAGTGCAAATAATTTTCAATGGTTTATTGACCTGGCAAACTTTAATAAAATGATTCGTGTATTGCAGTGACGTTTGTGAAACGCTTGCCTGGGCTAGTGCCCAAATCCATTGCCAGTGTACTGTAAGTGACGATAAAGTCATCTTTCCGTCCTCATCTCCAATAGCCCAAGAGGAGGTGGCAATCTCTAATAAAAATACGTCGTTTGCTCCATGTTTTGGTGAACGTGGGCATGTAGTTTTGTCCACGAAACCAAAAATTCTATTTTGCGACGTTCGACTGCTTCCAGGGGAAAGTAAAAGCTGTGAGTTTGCACTTTGTATCTATGTAATTAAGCCAAATATTGCTAAACATTTTGTTGAAAGGTTTATGTGAGGTTGTGTTTCAACTTGTAATTCATTTGCATATTTTTTTTTGTCTCTAGTTATTTATAGGGAGTCGCTGTCAAGTGGTGCTCCTCCTTCGTACCGAGGACACGCAGTAAAATATTCATACAAGATCACCTTAGGCACACAACGAGTAGGATCTACTATTCGACTTTTACGAGTTCCAATAAGAATTTTGATTTTGCCAGGTAGGTGTAAATTCTGGTGAAGTTATACTTTTATGATTTGTGTTTATAACTGATGATTAGTATTTTTGAATTTGTGATTCTGTTTAATTTATTTTTGCAAGATAATGTAAAATTTCCTTCTTTTTTTGAACATTATGAGACTACCTTTACAAAGTTTATTTAATCCTCTTTAGAGAATGAGAAATAAAATCGACGAACGTAATACTTGCCTGATATAATTTTGACCCAAAAGTTGGAATTTTTATTGTACACTTAGAAAAAGTTATTTTTTATTCAAAAATCAATAAGTCTGGCATGAAGATTGCCAAGAAAATTGTTGCAATGTATATACTTCTTTTTCTCATACTAGGATTCTTAGATAATATCTCTACATTAAGCGACTGTGAAGATCGAGAGGATCTTGGTCCGTCGAATCCATTTCTACAGAATCAAAGAAAGGAAACTCCCTTAGATTTTGCCATGCAAATACTACAGAATTTAACTGCACGGCGCGCTCCGAGTGAGTTCAACGAGAAATTATATAGGTGCCTCACAATTATCAGTTGCTAAAGTAGCATCTTTCATTTTAGGTTTCTATAGTATTACCAATACACATGGGAAAGTTGTCCGTTTTTGTTTATTCAAATCGGCCTATAAGCTTGGAGAAGACATTGTTGGTACGTTTGATTTTTCGTCCTCAACTGTTAAATGTGTTCAGGTAAATGTACTTCACTTATTTAATGTTTGGCATATAAACGATTTTTCAATTCAGCTGATGGGATTCTTTCCTTATTTAGTTTTCTGTTACCTTGCAAAGTGAAGAAATTATTTGTGATGATTGCCGACGCAAACCACAGCATGGCAGCTGTATAATAAGCTATAGCAAGCATCATGAAGTGTGCCTCTTTTCGGAGCGAACACAGATGATATTGCCGATTCCTTTAACGGTCACGCCAGCATTCATAACAGAATTAGGTAATGACTTAGTTTACCATGTTTTGGCTCACAATGGCATTTTCTACATTTATGTTAGCTGCTTTGTGCAATAGCTGATTCAGAGGGTAATAAAATAGTGTATTGGCAGTGTATACAAGTATTTGATAAAAGAACATTTTATATGACCCATTGCGTCGACTTTAAAGCTTGCCCTTTCTTTTGTCACCAGCTGTTTACAATTAGTGCTGCCATTTATATTTCTGTCTACTTTCAACCATCACTAAGTCAAAGCAAAGACGATTAAAAGAAAACATTTTTGAAGTAAAGCATTATGTAGGATAAAGGATAGCTTAAATTTTTTGCATTTACTATTCTCATTGTTATGTGACTAGAAAGTCTCTTATTTAGTCTAAGTACATTAGTCTAAAACTGTGCAAGACTGCTTAAAACATTTTTTTGCTAAAAAGTTTGGCCAATTTTGTATCTTTGTTAACAATGTATCATTTTTCTTTGTTAAGCATCTTTACAATGGAGGTTACATTTCGAATTTGTTACAACAACTGCAAAAATGGAAAATCAGATTGCTGCCTCTGACACTTCTTTAAGCTCCACTTGGCAAGGCCCATCAACATTGGACATTGAAACAATGGTTTGGGATTTACCCATAACTGTGTACCCAACCAGCCCACTACACTTGATTCATGGACCACAAAGTAAAAACGACGTTAGTGTGTGCATCTGAGAAACAATTTTAATTGGATATTCTTGGTAAGCAGTCGACAGAGTTTAGTAAAAAAATAATTTATTTCTAGATAATTTTATTCAGCTACAGATCATACGCAGAGTTAGAAAACTATACCACATATTACTACTATGATTAACTTGTTGCATACATTTTAACAATCTATTTCAATTAAGCTTCATGGTTGTGACATTTATGCAGTGGATTTAAATTTCCCATTATTTTTATTCTACTTGCAAATTACTACCACAACAGTGGAAATCAATATTGATGTATCGACTGAGGTGTTTGTAAATTAAGTAAATCAGAAGTCCAAAAGAATTGGTTCATTAAAAATTTAATATTTCTTTTCTTAACATGACTGACGTGTTTCTTGAAAGCTACGAAGATGAGGAAGCATTCTGGTGCACTTCTATGCCTTTTCTACTACTCCGGACCTCCTCTCTGGAATGTGAAATTATTTAAATCAACAGGCAGCAAACGTTCAAATATTCAAAATTTGAAAAGCTACGAAGAGTATACCATTATATATGCTATTTCTATGTCGGATATAGGTTTTCTTGCATATTTTGGAGGCAACTGTGAATCTTCCATTGCATTCGAAGAAGATTGTGAGGATTGTGGAACTTTTTGAGCAATGGGTGCATGAGAATCTGCAAGAAAACGTGATATATTACAGCAACTGCTGTCGATGAAGATGCAAAGAGCTTTTTTTACTCACCATTTTTCAATGGACCACCTTTTCTAAATTTGATAAGAGGTAAATGGGGTTTGATGGCCTGAAAACAAAACATTTTAAAATTGATGTTATCGAGGTACTATCAGTTCAGACCTAAATGCAAGTTTATATGATTGTCATTATCAAACAAGCAAAAATGATATGCACCTGTAAAGATCTCGCTGCAGAAGTAGCAGCCATTTTTAAATGAACTGAAAATCTGTGCTGATAGATCCGTATACAAGAGCGCCGTTGTTGAAAAGCCACTTTGCGCATGCGCAGACGACATTAACGATCAAGAAATGGCGGTAATTACACTTGTGCTGGTTGTCCGCTCTTGAAGGATTCGGTTTATTTGTCGGGATGAAATCAGTTTTTTACTGTGTTTTTAATCTCATTGCAACCTCTGAGATGTTAACAAGTGCACGTGTTGTTAAGCAACGTTACAAATGTTGCAAAGTTAAACTGTGCGGTTTACCAAAAATGAGCTGACCAATGGATTGCAAGACACCAACAGATTTCATACTGTAAGTACACCATAAAGCTACATGTATCTTGACTGGTTTATTATTCTATGTTGCGCCTTTATGACTGTTCTTAGTTTATCCAAAAGAATTTTTGCGTTTTTAGTAACTGGACAAATGTATGGAATGCGAGCAATTTAGGATTCATCGCCACAATAGGCCGGGGTACTCAGACAGAAACTTAAAGAAGGGCAGTTTTGGCATTCGAATCGTGAAGTCGCGCGCGCAAAAGGAATGCATTAATTGGTGATAACCATTAATTAATTTTTTAATGTAATTATCGTGTCGTTTTTGCATGTTTGATGGCTTGCTTGCTTCCCAAAAATGCCGTTCGTAATGCTCCTTTCTGAGTACCCTTAACTTAGTAGAAAATTATAATTACATGTATTAATTGTTTAAATATGTTTATATATTACTATAAATTATTAATTGCTGATCAAATGCAAAAATGACACGATAATTACATTATAAAATTAATTAAAGGTTATCGTGGTTTTTAAACAATTAATACATTCCTTTTACACGACACGAAATGCCAAAAGTGCCGTTCGTAATGTTCCTTTCTGAGTACCCTTAACTTATTTGAAAATTATAATTATTGATTATTTACATGTACTGTATATGGGTAAGAACACGTTAGCAATTAAGTGTCCTTGAACACTTAATTTCGAAAGCGGTGATCAATACTAAACTAAACTAAGTGTGTCGCCTTGTGGTAAGGGCCTGCAATGCCAATACCATTACGCCAAGGGTCGGCAACCTTTTGAGACGGAAGAGCCAAAAGTTACAATTAACAAAATTTCCCAGTTTTTAAAGAGCCAATAACTGTTTCAATACTATACAATTACAATATTATGGTATTTGATTAGGAGAGCCGCAGGTTGCCGACCCCTGCACTACGCGACACTTTCGAAATTAAGTGTTCAAGGACACTTTTAATTGCTAACGTGCTCTTGCCCTACAATGTACAGTATATGTTTATACAGTTGACAAAAAAAGTACGTGAACAGCATGAAAATTGCAGTTTTCCGAAAAAATAAATGGTGTAGATTTTTAAAACTACTTTTATAATAACACTTATAGTACATGGATAATAACCAGAATTTTTTAAAAATAAATTAATTTTAAATTAATAAAAACTAATGTTTTTTGGCAAAAATAAAATATGTGAACACCCTCCTATACTGGTACAATTTTCTAATTACTAGGCCATTTGGTTATATTTTACCTAATAAATTATGGTGATTTAACTTCTATGTTTTTCATCTCATTGGTAAGTTCTGCAGAAAATTTAGTTCATAATTGCCTAAACTAAATGAGTTATGATTTGCAATGAGAAAAGAGTTATTTAAACATTCAAGAAGATCTTTTTTGGATTTTTCAGAGCAAATCTAACAACCTGTCGTTTTTCCCTCACAGACAGCTCACATGGATGGCTTGCTCAGAGTATGTTTATGACTTTTCCGGTATCTTCTTTATATTTTAAGATTTTATATACTGCCACACATGATATTTTCAATTCATTTGCCATCTTTCGATATTAAATTTTTACTAAAATTCATTTGAATAACTCTTTTCTCATTGCAAATCATAACTCATTTAGTTTTGGCAATTATGAACTAAATTTTCTGCAGAACTTACCAATGTGATGAAAAACAAGTTAGTATTTATACCCAGAAGTTAAATCACCATAATTTATTAGGTAAAATATAACCAAATGGCCAGAAATTAGCAAATTCTACCAGTGTAGGAGGGTGTTCACATACTTTTTTTGCCAAAAGATATTCGTTTTTATTAATTTAAAATTAACCTATTTTATTTAAAAAAAATTCTGATTGTTATTACATAATCCATGTACTCTAGGTGTTATTATAAAAGTAGTTTTAAAAATCTGCACCATTTATTTTTTTCCGAAAACTGCAATTTTCATACAGTTCACATAGTTTTTTTTGTCAACAGTATGTTACTATGAATTATTAATTGCTAAGCAAATTATTTTCGATTAAAACTTTTCTGCGATTTTGTTACACGTCTCTGAACAACGTTCAGAAGTGTAAACGTTAATAGCATTTCATGCCACTTTAAAACGCCGTGCGATTTGCGATGCAAATTTCCATTTTCCCGAAAATCAACGATCGAGGTCATGGGTTGCAAATGCTTCCGAAAATTGCGCAATACTCTCACATCAACGTAACTATTTTGACCGCTAGAGGGCGTCACGTGACAGTTTTGGCGCCGGATGCTGAACCTCGCGTGGGGTACTCGTGAGCGAGGCTCGAGGCCGCTGGTGAGAGGGAGAAAAGAAGGATGCTTTTCTCGAATGTATTCCAGTTTAGCGGTCGCTGCGCGTCTGGAGAGGTTGTGTTTCGAGTTGCTCACGGAAGGAACAATTGTCGGTTATCATCGGACAGACAAGAGCTTTCTAATTTCCAAATCGAGTGAAGGTAATCGCGCTTGGTGAGCAGGTTGGCCGAGCATCCTCCATCAAAGGCAGAGCTTCCTCGATCATCTCCGATATTACGCTCATTTTCAACTTGAGCACGTTCGATCTGGACACGCTATGAAATTCCAACGAAAATGAATTTCACTTTGAACGGTATGCATTCGCGACGCTTCCAGACAACTTCGAAATCATCCTTGTATATACGAGCAGCGTCTCCTAGAATTTGTCCTGCAGCGTCTGTCCAAAAACGTACTTCGAGCGTGCTTTTGCTACCGTGAGTGCCGGGTGCGCGTAGGCCTAATTTCTGTCGCAAATTGCATCGACACCATGACGAACTTGTGCTTTTACACAATCACCGTGTTGTGCGTTTACCTGCCTTGTGCGTACGCACATGTCCAGGATAGGAATCAGATTTTTATGAATCAATTTGCCGTGCGGATTGAAGGTGGCAAGGAAGCTGCGGAGAGGATAGCGTCCAAACATGGATTTGTCAACCTAGGAGAGGTACGTGAGATCATCGGGCTGATGGACTTTCAACTTATTTGATGCTTATATGTGTTTAGAACGCGCATAGTGTGCAACTGTGCATCATTTGTGGTGAATTGTAGTGAATTCCTATCCACGTTTCGGTTGATGGCCGGAAAAGTGGAAGTATTAGTCAGCTTTCGATATTGCATGGCTTCAGCATTCAGGATATGGCTCAGGAAATGAGCCGGGGCTTATCCTATACAGGCTTTAATTGCACGGTGAATGCTGCAAAGTTGAGGCAAAATTTTGTGTAATTTCTGGCCGATTGCTTTTTCAAATATCCTGTACAAAGTGGCATGTGTTTATAAGGTCAAATATCCCTAAGTTGCAGCATGACGCCTTGACATCAGCTGACGAAAGTAGGCTAGTGGTTTTGTGAACCCTGTGTGGTGCGGTGTTTAATGTCATACCCCCTCGTGGTAACTGCATCCAGTCAAAATTCAAAATAGAAGATTGAAATGCAGCATGTTCAGCTGTTCTGTTTCAAATCATGAACCCCTGAGCGTAAAAATATTTTTCGGTGATGCCCAATTTTTTGCATATCTTAAATGCCACCACTTTTAAGGTCGACCTGTTTTAACTAGAAATTAACGGCTTGACCAAAGTGCAGACTGCATCTGTGACGTCAATCAGTAAATTGCGATCTGTGGTTGCATTAAAAAATTTAGGAACAGTTTCGTTTAACTTTAGAAATTCATTCAAAAATTTAAAATTCAGCGACAATTTTGAGGCTTGAATTTCAGAGAAAACAAAGTTCAATTTTGGGGAAAAAAATGCATTTGTATTTTTAATGCTTTTTTATGCAACATGTTCATGGTCTATGTAAGTCATTTACTCAGTAAGGCAAGTGTGTAATAAAACTAGACGTTTAAAATTCTGCATTTTCGCTAGGTCAGAATTTGTAATGCACTTCCAGGTGTTTTAAGGTATCTCATTGTATATAAGAATATAAAAATTGTCATTAAAGGTGATGATGGTTTTTACTGTGTTTGGTTTAGTATGGTAAGAGAAGACATTGACGTGCAAGAACTGTTAGATTTAGACTGCAGTCTCTATTCCCTTCTTCATCATTTCACTCGTAGTTTCAAAATACTGCAATACATTAACTTTTGCATGTTAAAAACATGTTGCAAGTGTTTCTCCTCATTGTGTGGCTTTTGATTTCTCAAATGAAACATGGCATTACCTTCGCAGTTTCCTTTATTTCTTGCCCAGTACCAACTATTCTTGCACTCAATGTTTTCTTTTACCATACCAAACCGAACACAGTACAAACCATCATCACGTTCACCTAAAATGACATACTTTTTATAATTTTATATAGGCCTACAATGAGATATCTTACAACATCTGGAAGTGCGTAGCAAATTCTGACCTAGCTGTTGTAGACTTTGCAGTTTAGTATTGCAGACTTTGTATTTTCTAATAGAATGACCAATTCTTGGTTAATTTTGTTGACTTCTTCTTTTCAAGTGTCTAGAAGGTCACTCAAGTTACCCACGAATGTGTCTAAAAATGGTGAACAGAAAAAAAAATTTAAAAATTGAGGCAGGTAATGAATATTAACGTTTAATTCAAAAAAAACGAAATACTAATTCTTGCCTAACTTCATCCAATCCAGCTCAATCTTACATGGGGCTTATTCGGTTTGGTATATAACAAAGATACCGAATCTGTTGGTACATACACTGTAAATACCACATAAACATTTTTGTAAATTGGAAAAAGAAATACGTTAATGATACTCCACGCTTCCCGAATTTTCCAAAATGTCGGCTTGTCTCTTTCTACAGCTGTACAATTGCTGCCTGTAAAAACTATCTGCCAGCCCTTTCTTGGTGGTAGTCTTCCTTGGGGCCTGTACTTTCGTTTAACCAATTAGAACACTAGATTTTTTGACCTACATGGTAACTCAAGTAAAGGTCAGCAAACAGGTCACAACTGCTGACCTTAATCTACAGATTTTAGCACTCATACTTCCAAAAGTGTCAAATACGTTCATGGTAAAGTTACACTGATGCATGTAAGTTATGTAAGCTGCATCGTACATTTATTTTCTTGATTAATTTCTGATCACCTAGAGCCAGTGTTTTTATGGTTTGGCTAACAGTTTGTAACGGTTGGACCATGTAGGTACAATAATTCCTTCAGATTCGTTCGCAAGAATTCTTAAATCAAACTAAATTTCTTGGTCAGAGACGAAGCTAGTCATATATTTTGCCTACTTTTGCTTTTTTTTCTCCAATTAGCAACCAGAAAAATTGGCTACCCTCATGAAGGTATCGAGAAAAGTAGCACTTTCCTTCACATGTCAGTGGAACAGATTTCATAGCGTCAAAAAATAAGAGCAGTGAACTACATGTATATGACAAGTCCAAGGGCATTTCCTTATAGTGAATCTTCCTTGATTCGTGAGCTAACGAAGAAAACGTGATTTTTGTGTGCTCTCGTTCACAACACGACCGTAAAATTCTGGTAAAATAGGATAATAAAGTTTCAGGACACCTTTCATTGGTTTAAAAGAATTTTGAAATATCCGATTTTGCCTCCTATCACAAGAAAGCCTTCCGCAAATTGATTTTCATTGGTTTAAACAGGTGAAATTTCGAAGTGAAATGTCCACCTGAAGAGTATAAAAGCGAGACATTTCTCTATGTTCGACACATTGTCCTAAACGTGTGTGGTCAGGAGTGTACAGCCTGCCGCACTACATCTGTTAAATTTTTAATTTATCAATCGCAACTTACTAATCTCGCGTTTAGTTATTAAGTCGCGCTCGCGTTTTGTAACACTCTTAAAATTAATTCTTGTGCTTCGAATAAATAGTTTTTGGGTATACCGTACGGTGCCGAATATAACACCCGGGTGTATTATTCGGAAAATGGGTGTTTTTACAAATAATTTGAAATTTAAATAGTACACCCGGGTGCACTATTTGGAAAATGTTAAAAATACACTTGCA
>JAQGBX010002915.1:0-18735 GCA_034698745.1 Megaphyllum sjaelandicum
TGCCGGACAATTGAAAATATCCGGGCGATGCCGGACAATTGAAAATATCCGGGCGATGCCGGACAATTGAAAATATCTGGGCGATGCCGGACAATTGAAAATATCCGGGCGATGCCGGACCATTGAAAATATCAGGGCGATGCCGGACAAATGGAAATATCCGGGCGATGCCGGATATGGGTTTGCTACTATTCAGATTCAGGCATTAACGATCGAGTCCATTTGCATTTTTTATCTGGAGAATATTAAAAGTGTTTCTAGCAAATCTGTACCGGGATACCTTAAAAGTTTGCAACTGGACCATGAGTTTTTAAGTTCTCTGACTTTTCTATAGGTTTTCCAGGACTGGAGGTACCACATTTTACTGAATTTTGCAATGTATAACACATCACCTACGCGATATTAATTGCGCTCAAATTCCCTTTTACTTCGGGAATTAATCAACTCCCGAAGTATTTGTCATTTTTTTTATCGAGTGAAAATGTATCATGGGCCCCTGCTTTTGGTGGGCCCTGGGGTTTCAGCCTTGTCAGCCTTATGGATAATATGGCCCTGTCATTGCATACAGGGAAACATTTCATCGCTATACATGTTTATGGGTGACCAAGAATATTTGTTCACTTCATATATTTTATGCTACATACGCAGGTTTGTATAAGTTAATTAAGTAGAAGATTAAACCGATTTTCACCAACGATAACCATGAATTAATTAATTTCTATAAGAGTAGGCCTACTGCAAGTGCCATTTGTACTTCAAGCGCACATCGCTAGTGACGCTGGAACTTGGACTAACAATTCTTGGTTGATGTGATTCCAAAATTTCAACAGCTAAAGATGGGGCAAAAAAAAATCCAACTAGAAAGTTTAAGAGAGTCGTAAAATTACCATGTGTGCATTTTCGACACTTAATAGTCCATAGCAAATTTAGTCGACTCAGTATTCGCAGCTACCACATTTTACTATGTACTGACTGCAGGGTGACGAATTGAATTGAATTGAACAGCAGGAAAGTTCGCCATTTATTCTCGGGAATTCTAGCAGTTCACAGTTTAGCATCGATGCTTTCTTACCGTACATTTGTGCAATGCATGATTGCAAACATGCATACATTAAACTAATTTCACGACGCTCCACAATTTTCTAACTGAATTTTTGCCCTATTTTTAACGGTTAAAATTTTAGAATCGCACCAACCAAGAATTTCAAATCCAACATCATGCATAGTGTGTTTTCTGGAATCTTCCAATGTCACATCCTATTCGCCTGTGCATACATATTGTACTCGGGCGCTATCAATCATGCCATAAACCGTACTGATTAAAATTACTTAAACAAAAAAAAAAAAAAAAAACATTTAAGAGTATAAGCAAACCTTCAAATGCTAATTTGTTTTATTATATTTTTAAATTAATGGTGTGCCAAAGCAAATATCGTTCTTGCTCATTATATCCCCATTATATTCCCACCCGAGTATTCAGTAAGAAATGGAATACATTGCCTTACCTTCCACAGACTTTTGATTTCCTTTTCCTGCCAGAATTATTCGATTTGAATGAAGTCAACGTGCTACTGCTGCTACCAAAGTTAGAGTTAGCAGAAAGCAACACTGAAGTGGATCCAGATTCATTATCCAGTAAATTACCATTATCACAATAACCTGAAAATTAAGTCATCTGCTTTAGACTGAACGCTTGCTTCATTCAAGGACAAATGAAAATAATGGGAATAAAAATAAAAGCAGAAGCCATGCGCACGCACTGAAGTTATTTTGACGTTTTCAATTATTTTTATTGTACATGTTCATGACATTCATAAAAAAGATAAAACAATACCTATTTAAACTCGCTAAACCTACATGTATTTGAATTAATTTATCAAATTACTGTACTTCTGCAAAATGGACTTAGATAGTAGAATTTGAAAACTAAAATTTCTACTTCATAAGAGGTAAAGGGGATTAATTTAACAAAATAAAATAAAAACTGGAATTTCACTCAAGAAAATATTTCCAAATAGTTCTCCTTCTCCACAAAGTACAGTGCACCAAGGACCAAAATTAATGCTACTTAGATTTTTATAAGAAATGCGTGTATACAATATACAATGGTACAATTTCTGATTGCACCAACTCGTCCCCATCCTACCCTGTATGGACGAATAATGTTAATTTCTTCATTGCTAATTCACATCTTAATCATTTTCAGATAAAACGACCGAATTTTCCATTTCCTAAACATTCTTGCCATGTTAAATTAAAACGAATTTTAGACAATATGAAAAAAAATTGGTATTTCTACTTCATAAAAAGCTATGAAATTAGTTTTCAATTCATTTTTCCTTGCAGTCTATGTGTTGTGTCTATGAGGTGCACTTCAATAAATTAGCATGATTCTAAAAATTATCTCTGTATTAATTACAGTTTGAATTTCACCCACTGACTACCCGCAGCTAGCATGAAAAGAAAAGGGTGTGCAAATTCTTGCTAATTAAATTACATTCATTTTTACTATGAAAGTACAGCTTTTCATTTGTCAAAAAAGGATTCACAATCTTGTAAAAAACACAAGCTTGTTCATGTAAAATAACAAAAAAGTGCAGTTAATGATATGCTACATATTTTTGAAAACGTTCTACAATCATAAATAAGCAAAGGTTGTTAACAAATGCTTGCATGTCAAAGTAACCTTAAAACATAGTTTTTGCATGTGTTGAATCACATACTTTACATGTATGTGATTAGGCAATGAGCATGTGATGCCACCCAAGTTAAAATAAACTATGAACAAATAGAATTATTGCAACCTGTTGCGTTCACCACGTGTATATTGGAAAGATTAGAGATATAACACTTTATGCTCTTAAAGTGAACTGTGCATAAAGGAAAATTGCAATACTGCATGCAAGCCATACATGTATCTAACAGCATAGAACAAGCAGTATTAAATCGACCATTCTGAGCAAATAAAATACATGTATATATGTTATATTATTATATGTATATAGTCCATACTCCTGAATTACACTGTAATTGTAATTCAAGAAATTATAAAATCATCCCTGACAATAGTTTTGGGATTTCAAGAAAAAAACATGATAATGATACACTCTAGCTTTTCTTGAAAGGATATTCAAGATTTTAAATACATGTAGTGCTCAAGCTAAAGAAACACAGGACACATGCTTCATCACAATTAGTCAATAGAAAGAAGAATTAGATGAAGCATGGATAATGTAAATACTGAATATTCTAAAATAATGCACATAACATATGGCTCAATTGAACAAGAATAATTTACAAAACGGAAATTCATTATTTTTTCTGCTCAAGTCTAAAGTTTTGCTTACCTCCTTCATTGGCATCATAGAATTCGTCATCACTTGTGTCATAAAATCTCGGAGATTTTAAGGAACGAAATGATTTTGGTGAGTGGAATGGAGTATTGCTTAAGGACTGTTCCAGCTCATGATGTTCCTTTGCTAGCACATGAAGCGCTTGCTCTAATACACGGCACTTTTCCTGTTCCTGCTTCAACTGCAACAGCCGCACCTTAAAAGTGTTAAAGTATCACAGCTAAATGGACATACTGAGGTGATCCTTTAGATTATCATGAAATTGAACGCCATATACAAAGTCTGCATGTATTCTCAAACATCAACAATTTTGAAATAAACTGACCTCCTCCTGTTGAGTGAAGATATTAAGGCAATGGCCAAGGCTAGCAACCATGTTATGTGATGTTTCTGCTAGCCCACGAAGCCTTTCTAAAACATTCTGCACATTTTCTAAGCAGATATAAATAAATTGTTAAAGATCTCATCATAAATAAAAAAATATTTACTAAGTGAATTCAATGGAATGGTAAAGATAGAATAGACAAGTTATAGGGGGCAATCCACATAAATCTGGTTATCATAATGAGTTTCACCAACATTCCAATAGAACTATGGTCTTATTTACTTGGTAACTTATCTACATCCATCAATTAACAATTGCAATAACTAATATATTAAATCCTATAGGAATTAACTAATTTATAAGCAGGTTCATTAATTTCCATAGAACAAAGAAATGATAAACTTATTTACAAATACTTTAGCAGAAACAGTTTTACAGCTTTAGCTAAAGAGAAAAAAGTTTATCTAAAACTGAAATATTATTTATTGTAATATATGTACAAGCTTACCTTTATTTTCAGGTTCAACATCGTCAGTTTTAACCATACTCTCAATGGTATCAATCTGCCTTTCAAGTAGCTGCTGGTAAGCTTGAGCAGTCTTCCAATAGTACGCATCAAATATTTAATTAACTAGTGGTTCGACACTGTCATTTTATTATAATTGAAATAGAACATACCTTTAAAACATCCTGCAGTGAACCTAGTTTAAGGAGATCAGGAGCTTCCTCTTCATCGGAATCTATGTAATTATTTCCTTGATTTATATAATGTGTACTATATGCCACGTGTTCTTGCAACGCATTTACCCATTTCTATATAAAATCAAAATTCAGAATTATAAGGCGGCAATAGATTTGCGTTAAATTAAACTTGGAGAAATATTCACAAACCTGTATACTAAGTTGACCAATTTCAGGGTTTGGAAGACTTAAACGATGAGTTGTGTTGTCAGAAAAATGAATCAGAAAGGCAGGTTCATCTAAATCTAAAGGCTGAAACATAATAGATTTCAAGCATGTGCTTGTTGTAAAAATTATTGCCAATTTGTAAAAAAAATTCATGAAAACTCACAATAACTTTGGCACCATCAAGATGTTTAAATCCTTTTCTATTTACTCCACCACAAGCATCAGCCCTGATAACATGATATAGATTTAGATTAATTTTATCTTAGCTATACTTTGTATGCATCGCGACTAAATGTTAAACATACCTGCAACTGAAATAAGTTAAAACACCTCGTTCTAATACAGCCCAAACGTTTTTCCAACCAAGAAAGCGACTTCTCTATGACATAAATTGTAAGCGCTTTAAAAAAATTGCCATTTGCTATAAAATCGGTTTAAAACAATTACTCCACTAAAGGCTACCTTACCTTCATAATTGGACCTTCAAAATGAGTAACATGCCTTTGAAGAACACGGATAGGCTGGACGTCTAAGACTTGCTTCATCTGAGCAGACTGAGCCAAATCTAGAGCTCGTTGACCTAAACAAATAAGCATTAAAATATAAAAGTTGCCCACCAAGAACTAGGCTCATCTTTGACACCAACATTATTTATATCACATAGACAATTAACATTTATTGCCTCTTTTGTTGCATATTGATGGATCAACACCATGCTGTAGTAGCAAAACTGCTACCTCCTTCTGACAACGATACGCTGCACAGTGCAATGCAGTATTCCCAAAAGAGTCAGTGCAATTGATATTTGGTGAACTGATGCCCTTTAACTGTAATAATTAATAAGCCCAACTTTATTTATTAATAAGAATTATCAACATGAAACAAGAAAATCATCTTCAAATTGCTAGACAAATATCTGATTAATACAACAAATCTTAAAATACCTAGCAAAATGGTTACATGGCTAAGATCTATTTAGAATATTTTTAATAATTAGAGAATATACTGGTTAGATATTAATTAATATGAAAGTGAATTTAATTTACTAGAGAAAATTAGAGGCTGCGAGCTTTGCAGAAAAAAGTTCAAGAAAAGTAAGGTTACTACTTGCAAATAAATTTATATAGCTTATAACCTTTAGATTTACTTTAACAATTGTTGGTAAAAGATTGAACTACAATATATTTAATGCACAGTAATGAAATCATGGCTATGATGAAATTCAAAGAATAATTAATTTTTAAACCTAACCAATTGGCTTATTGTATCCAAATCGCCTTCCCGAGCTGCATCAAATAACTTCTCCTCCTTCTTTCTCATTTCTGTCCTTTCAGCGCCTAAAATAATGATATCATAAACAAACAGGCATCAACAAACTTCTTTTAAAAAAAAATTTAGTAAAAGCTAACCTTCAAGAAGCTTGCGCACTTCCCTAACTAAAGCCAAATCTTTGGGAGTTTGACCTTCACCGTTAATAATACTAACATCGGCATTAAACTGCAACAACAATATAACAATTGCCTGAAATTGAAATTAATCAAATGAATCTTCTAATTTATGTATAGTATAACTTCCAGATTTTTGGTAACCACACTTGCCTCTCTGCCTGTGAAAGATGCTTTATGTAAAGGTGTGTCTCCGGCATCATTCCGAACGTCAACATTTGCTTTATTCTGTAAAATAATTTTATTTGATAAAATCCATTTCAGCATATATTACAAAAATGAGGAACAATTACTCAATATGCGTATCTGCATGGTTGTACATGTAATACATGTAGTAAAGTTTCCCGCTATAATGTGTTAATGAAATATACCTTAAGTAAAACTTCTGCCACAGTTTGATGACCAAAATAGCTTGCCAAATGCAAAGGAGACCAGCCACAATTGCTCTTACTACGTCCTAAATTCATATACAATCCATACGTTTGTTAAAAATATTTTTAGTTAAAGTAGTTAGCATTAATGGTCACAATAACACATAATTACTACCCATGCCTTAATTAAGTCAATGATGATGCCAAAATTATCTGAAGTTATACCAACAATTGTAAATATCTAAAGCAGCATATGCATTATATTTTTGCGCCACATGCACTTACCTTTGCAATCAACATTTAATTTAATTCGTCCCTCATTCTTGGCCTGTATAATCTCTTCGACCATGAAATGATCTCCATTGCGCGATGCATGCAAAAGCATTTCTTCAAATTCCTCAACTGGAGTACTGCTGTCATTTATACTTTCATTCACCATAATGACATCTAATATATATTATTTTAAAAAAATTTAAGTTTTATTTTCTCATCGATCACTATAATGAATCAAATATATTGCGAATTAATTTCAATTTTTTTTATTTCTTGCTAAGGAAAACTCACGACGATCGCATGATTTAATTGTCACTATACTTGATACTTTTTACAGTTTTTATATGAAATAAGATTTTGACAAATATCTTCGTAATGTATACTTTATGATTAGAGATAAGATAGGAGACAAGATGAACATCGATGCCCGAGATAATATAACGCAATTACCTATATGAAATATAAACACAAGTATCTTGATACTTACCAAACATATCACGAGATTACTGCTCTTAAAAAGATGTCAATATTTCGTTAACTAGAAAACTATAAAAGTAAATAAAATGAACGAGACAACACCCGTTCCAGCCCAACCTTCACTGCAGCCTACGCGCTATTTTTTTAGCAAATGCACTTCCTTGAAATCGAATGCTAAAGACGGTGAGTGGCGCCATTTAGTAGCACATTTCCGAAACTGCTTTAAAAAATTGTGTAATATGCTACATAATCGCTATTATTTTCAAAAGAAAGAATGCAGCAAATGTTAAGATAGGCCTATTGTAAATATATAGCATTCTTGAATAACAGCTCTATATTACAAATACATTTTTTAAAGTTTTAAAACTTGTACATGTATGTACCAGCAAAACTTGTTCAAACATGTTTTCAGAGAAAAAAAAAATTAATTCAGAGAAACCAATCTTTGTTCATTGTTTATTTAATTTTAATAAATATCTTTTTGTTGTACAAAATAAACAAACCGAGATTTGTCACGAAAATAAACAAAGATATGCCGACCATGGGTACTCGGACAGAATTATTCAAATTATTCAAAATTATTTAAAAATGACTCAATTCGAAATTGTGATTTTGGGATCAATCATGACCAGACTAATTAGTCTGATTAAAATTGTATGATGATCCCCCCTGCCACATGGTACTATGTACTGACTGCAGGGTAATGAATAGAATAGAATAGAAGCTTTACATGTTGTGCTGCATAGTAAATTATGTCATCATTCATTAAAATTCTGATAATGACGCCATCATTAGAATTTCATTTCCGAGTAAATTTCAGACTCTCAGTCGATCCTTTAGCTAACATACATTTGTACTGTGTTTAAATACTTTTTCCCCATTCATTTTACTATTTTTCTTTATAATTTATTTAATGTTCATAGTTTCAAGCTGAACTTTTCATAAAAGTGTCTGGATTACCTTGTATTTGTTTCAGTAAACATTTTACTGCAAAAAATTGAATAATTTATTAAGTTATTCAACATTTATTTATCATAGAAAGTTACGACAGCAAAGTGATAATGGAAGTTTTCTTCCATCTCAATTTTTTTTACGGTCGTGGCCAATTTATATAGGAGTTAACACGGCATTCGCCTAGAAAAAACTTTGGAAAACCACGAAAACTATTGCAAAGTCTGGAAAACCGACACGGGACTCGAACCCGTGTCTACCGAATTCAAAGCCTGGGCGTTAACCACACAGCCAACTTTGCCCGGTAATTTCACTTTATTGAGATATGACTGATATTTTCTTAATTTTATCAACAATGGGTATGAGCAGGGTAAAGCCTATTTAGGTCGCTGGCCACCCGCGCCAACCAGCGGGATAACAATGCGGCATGCATTTTAAATGAGGGCGCACGCGATGAACAGCCAGGCTGAGCTTGCAAGTAGCAAGTAACATTCTTGTTTGGATATCTGCAAGCAGGCGTGTAATACACAGAGTGGCACACGGATCACTATTGGTCAAAAGTAGATCCATGCACGATACGAAATTACGAATGCTAGAGAGCGCGTTTTTTAAAATTACTAGGCCTATTGCTTTTCGTTTGCCGGAGCCATTGACGAAAACGTAAGTATACACGTTTAGTCAGCCATGGATCGACTATTGTAATTAATTTACTATCACTCATAAAATACTATATACTAAATCAAAATCTGTGCGATGATTATCCACTCAACTAAATATCATTATGTAACTTCGATTGCATGCAGCCTATTAAAAAAAATCCACCGCTTTATTTACAGGTAAATAAACTAATCCAACTTTTTTTCCTTTGATAAATCCAAAAATATTTTCTTTTCTATGCCCAGCGGAACATTAATTAAAATATAACACGAGGATATGACGACATAGAATTTGACGTAAAAATGATACTGATACAAATGAAATGCTACATCCACTGACTTTGGAATCCCAAAAAAGTGCGGCACAAACTCCTGAGCATAGATGTGCTATACTGCAATTTTTTTTTAACGTAGAACTAATCATCATTCATTAAAATTCTGAAAATGATGTCATGATTAGAATTTTAATGAATGACGCCATATCATTAGAATTTTAATGAATGACGCCATCATTAGAATTTTAATGAATGTTTGCATTCATTAAAAACGTCTCATTTCTATAAGACAACCGAAACTTCAAAACTACGTGGTTTTGAAGTTTAAATCTAGGAAAGACATAGTTCTACATCGAAAAATGTCAATACTGAATCAAATTTAGCATTGAGCAATCTTCACAATTAACATTCCAAAGCCTAGAATAATTCTCATAATCTATACTCAAATTAGACCTTGTTGATGGTGTTTATTTTGTGGATTTTTAAGGTTGGCCCATTTCTGCTATGAGGCTTAACACTAATGCCAAGGGATGTGTCAGCGTCACGTGTAGATACGTGAGGAATTTTGCCTTCAAAGGGGAACGTCCACCTCCCAAGAGGAATCTTTACCATGCAAAGATTTAACAGGTTCTACACGGGACCTCCGTTTAAACTCTCATCCGAACGAGCCGAAAATTCCGAACATCCGAAATTTTCACCGACCTCGACCGGGGAGTGACCCCGCTAGTTATCATGTTGATGGTTGCGCATATTGTTAGCTATTAAAGAACAACACAAGGGAACGAACCTTCCTTGATCGGCTTACCAGCTTTGTGACCACTGGTTGGGAATGAAAGTTGAGCCAGCTTCCCCTTCATACAGCAAAGAAACAATCAACAAATAAAAACATTTTTGAAAGTGTGATCAAATATTGGCAAATCGAAGTTTGGTCAACCAGGGTTGGAATATAATAAAAATCTGTCAAACAAAATTTCTTTTCAGTTCTTCTTGCATTTAGAATTCTCAGATATTTGCAGAATAATTAAATTTCAAAGCGTGGAAAAATTTTGAATGTAAAATTCACTCTTCCTAGATATTTACCTCGTTATCTAAAAATTACTGAAAATATTAATTTTATGCCTTTATACTGTATATGACGAAATGTTATTCAATATCATGGATGTCAGGCAAGCTGACAGTCGCTTACCTATCTAATATGCGGATGATCTAACCCGATAAAGATTAAATAATTTTTTATACAATAAGAAAACACCAATTTAATAAATTTAACAAGTACTTTTATCAAAATAATCTCGCAACATTAAAAAATAACAATTAAAATTTTCCATACAAATTTGTCAAAAGTCAGATTCAGTACACAGCATTGCATACATTTAAAACCTTTACCAATTAAAAAAAGCTCCAGTAAACAGCAATTTAGAATGTAACATTTCTTGCTAATTACACTAAAATGTATGTTAATCGATTCTCCCTGATCTTCATAAAACAAAACGAAAAACAAAATAGTTGTATATCTATATAGTTGATACGGTTGATATACAGCTAGGTACATCACACGTTTGAAGTAATGTTAACAATTAATCGTCGTGAGCATCCAAACCAGAGCCCAAAAATTCGACGAACTTATCCTGTACTTTAAGTGGCAAGGAACTGTAAAAACGATTACAATTAATATACAGGGTGTGACAAAACTATCTGTACACGTTTTTTTGGAAGATGGGGAGCACCAATCATGAATGCCAACATTTTTTGTTAATGATGTCCATTGAACTGCGGATTTGTTTGTGATATGCCAGGAATCTTTGAACATGTAAGGCAATCAATATTTCGACATGTTCATGTATGTAATGGTGTTGGCAGTCGTAACTTGAATAAACTTGATCATCTGATCACTTTTAAACCTGATAATGAAAGGTGAAGTCAAAGGATATACATTCATTGACAAAAAATGTTTGCCTTTGTGTTCCTATCTGACCCATAAAAATATGCACATCTTTATATTACTACAAAAAAAAATTGAAAATGGTGACTTACCGAATAAGGCGCCAAACATATATGTGAGACTTTGGAATGAACACAACTGTCTCATTCCTTAAAATCCCATCAATAATTCCGTTAGCTGCATCGACAGTTTCCACTATCGGACACAGCCAAGGATGTCTGCAATAATTAAAACATTTTCTGGATGTGAATAGGCCTTTTATAGATTTTATAAGTATTTTATTTTTCAGGTGCATTAGTTGTTTTTTTTAAATTTTTAATATAATTTTTTAAACCACTTACTTGACTCTAGGTTTATGTGCCATCCCAGTGTTAATAATAACTGGATGCACAGTTGTGAAGTTTATAAAATCATTTTTGTAGAAACGCATTTCGTCAGCAAGGGCAGCCATTAATCCAGCAACTGCAAATTTTGACGTGCTATAAAATTAAGTTGAATTATGAGGAACTAACATTTTTAAAACTATACAATGGTAGTAAGCAGCTACATTACTGAATTAATAATTAATGGGCCATGAAAGTGGCATATGGCGGCCATTCAAAACTTACAAAGTTTTTCCTAGATTTAGAATGATTTCCAAAATTTAAAACATT
Organism: Megaphyllum sjaelandicum; assembly: GCA_034698745.1. Classification (NCBI taxonomy): domain Eukaryota; kingdom Metazoa; phylum Arthropoda; class Diplopoda; order Julida; family Julidae; genus Megaphyllum; species Megaphyllum sjaelandicum. The sequence continues at coordinate 11,631 of JAQGBX010002915.1, forward strand.
CTTAAACATTTTTTTCGATCATAAACCAGCACCGCAGTCTGTCTATCTATGGTCGACCTAGAGTATATCACACCGGTGGTAAAATTCAGTCAATAACATAGACTAATTTAATTAAAATGCCAATTTATAATTATTATAATATCCGTTTAGAAGTGGCCAACCCTCAGAGACTAGCATGCGCAAACGTACAGTGCATGCATTTCATTTTTGAAACTGGTATTTCACGTTCCATCGTCATTGGTGGTAGATTAGTAAAATAATTTCGAGCAAGACTGCTTGTTGAGGATTATTGAAGTCTAGTTTCGAAATTATTGGACTTGAACCTCACAGCATTATTCAACTTTGCCACCTTTTCACACACAAAAAAAAAAAAAATAAATGAAGCCGCCATCGCACTTCCGTGGTCAATTAATCTACTGTATACACAATTTCAAAAGCATTATAAACTTTTGTAAATTAATTAGCCCAATTCAGGTTTTGCATCATCCATATTGGTAAATACAGTTGATCGTCAAAAAGGTGGGTAGTATACAACAATGATTGATGACCATTGAAGTATTTTTAAAAAGTCGCGCATTTTAAACCACATGCCAAATCCAAACTCAAATATTGTACTAATTATAATGTGATGCAGCACTTTCCGCCAAAAGGTGAGACATACAAATGAGGATTTGCTATATGTACATTATATGCATTTGCCAACAAATTTTTCAAAAGTTTGCACCAGATGCTATAATAAGTAGTTAAATGGAAATATGCAATTGAGCATGTGCAATTCATAATTAATAGGAACTTGCCTGTAATCTGTAAGGTTAGCGAATCCAACCCGTCCTGCTAATGAAGATATGCAAACTATATGCCCCTTCTTCATCTCTAACATAGAGGGAAGAAACTCCTGGATTGTCTGAAATGTTTATCAAACAAATGTAGGCCTACGCACTTCCATTTTAAAACATCAAAAATAATTGCAAAAGATATACTTCTTTCCCAAACAGTTCAGACTTTAGAAGGTCCGTACATGTAATAAGTTCTCACCCAAATATGTGCTAGCGTGTTGACTTCCAATGTTCGACGAATTTGCTGGTGATTTAGCATTAACAGTGGACGGCAGTGAAGTATGCCAGCATTATTTATTAGTATAGAAACTTCACCTACATCTTGCTTAACCTAGCAAAATAAACCAAAATGTTGGCATCAAATAAATTTAGATGGACGTGAGCATATCTTGACGGGCCCCTGTTGAGGGCCCTTCGAAGATCATACTGTACATTTATAAAAGGCGATAGTGGTATGGTAACTTGGTTACATATTCCAACAACACTTGAGTTATGCTTTAATGTTGTTGGAATATGCAACCAAGTTACCATAATTAAAAATTTTACCAGTACTAGGGGCACAGGGCTTGCTAGAAAGAATACAAAAGAGGGGTCAAGGCTATATTTTATAAAATTAACACGTCCATTGTAAGGGAACAATTGATGCACGTGAATCTCTCAAGATCGACAGCGCATTGTTAAAACTAAGCCAACTTAATTAGCATTCAATTGTTTTTTTTCCCATAATAGCAATATGAATTTAGAAGTTTAGGAAAAATAACAGTCTGTAGTATTGAAATTAGTGTTTTCTTACTTGTTTCGCAATCTTTTTTACATCTTCACGACTGCTTACATCACAACGATAGGCATAAGCTGTACCTCCAAATCCCTTAATTTCTTGCGCAGTTTCCTTATTTAATTCCTGGAGAAAGAAAAAAAATCCAGACTTGTTTAGTGGAAATAAAATAGGGATCGCCCTGCAGTTTGATAAATAATTGCGGTAGACGCTTAATTTGAATAATGCGGTTATGATCAACTCGATATTTTATTTCCTCACTTGGCCCACATTCGTGGAATAGGGAAGTACATGTACATTAAAAAACAACCCAGTTCTGAAGAAAGTCATCAAATGCCAGTGATCTGAATTTTAAAAGAGAGGTGAAAACTACGTACGATGAGGAATTTAGGCCAACAACATTCGGATAACTAAATAAACGTTCATTTTGTGCAATATGCTGAAAGCTCCACAGATTTACTAGGTCAGCATGCCGAGAAAATAAAGAGGAAATTCAGGAAATAAAATGTCATGCTTGATCAATTATAACCAATTTTAATAAAAGGACACGCAATTCTTCATTATCGTAGTCTTATCACTATGGATATGTGCAGCAAAACAATTCAAGGAGAATGATTTCTTTTATTATCAAAGGAATTTACTGATGATCATCCGAGTCTTAATTGGCACGAGCTTCCTGTAGCCTACTTAATCCTTTTTTCTTTCAAAACTTGTAGCACCCAAATACTGCATATATATGTCTTAATTATAGCATCTGATCTAATTAACCAATGTCGTAATAGATTATTACTAAGAACAATGAAAATGGTAGGCCTACTTTATATTTGGCCTTTATCTCCATTCACAGACTGATACTCTTATTGCACAATGTGCACAAAGTGTCACCTGGTACATCTCATTTGATATGCACTACCAATTGTTTTCCCGGTAGTTGGCGCTAGTGGTCGGTAATTTAATTTTTTAAATTACAAGTACCAACGAATGCGTACCCTTATTTTGTTTAATTCTTAAAGTACAGTATATTGTATGCCAATCTATTGAAGTTTATAACGATAGTAATTCGTTTTAAAAAAGTTATGAAAGTTTGGAAGGGCACATACAGTATTACTTTGTTTTGACGTTAGTTGGCACCAACATGCGAAAATATGTTCTATCTGCAGAGTATAATTTCATGCAGGCGTAACTTAAATACAATATAACAACTTAAATTTTGCAAACAATTGGTAATGCCTATCAAATGAGGTGTACCAGGTGGCACTTCGCCAAGCCAGGCTCAAAGTGCGAAGTGTCACCTGGTACACCTCATTTGATTGGCATTACCAATTGTTTGCCCGGTAGTTGGCGCTAGTGGTCGGTAATTTAATTTTTTAAATTATAAGTACCAATGAATGCGCACCCTTAAGATTTCATCCAAATTTCTATGGAGTTTTACTTCTTATCGTTGAAGTAGCGTTTCGTCCGTCTTTCGTTAATACGTATACGAACGACGACGGCTGTTGAAATGAGTTTTGACGTACTGCAACTTCAAGGATTCGTCTTAACGAGGCGCGGCAGTTACTACATGAAAGCATTTTGAAAAAATATAATCTCGTAGTTTTAACTGTATTCGTTTCTTAAAAAAAATATCCATCGCAACGCGATTGGCTCTATCAGAAATGGCGGAAGAAGAAAGTTGAAAATTTATCGACTTCCTGTCAAACGCTACATTACACAACTGTGATGATTATACATACATGCATGTATACGTGCTTCGGAACACACACCAATGCTGCCATAACTCATTTCCGTGACTCACAACGAAATGTTGAAAGCGCCACGGAGGAATATGTTCTCCCCCGAAACGAAAGGGTGTTTTCACCGCTAGTCACGTGGTTTTTGCTCTCGAATTTTCCGGAAATAATACATGTAATTATATGCATGTATATATATGAAGTGGTATGGGGACTAGCTTTTTCAGCTTGGGGACGCTGCGGTCATGATTCGTTTATGACCGGTAAAAAAAGTGGTCATGGAAGTCATGGAAATGTGAAAGGAATTTGAGTGGTCAGGAAATTTTTCCCAAATAAAAGCAAAATGCAATGCTCTCAGCCTGTTAACAGCTCCATCGCCAATCCTCTTCAGCTAGACTCGTAACAAAATCTAGTGTTTTGCCAAGCTTCTCATTGCAATTGTTATTTTTTTTTTTTCATTATGACAAAAAAATGTATATGCATAACGAGTAAGTTTTGGTCAGGGAATTTTGGATTTTCCCTACGTAATGCAAATGTTGTGGCCACCCTGTTGTACGCAGAGTGGTACGCGCCTGCAATAAGCATTCAATGTATTCTCACCCTTACGTAGACGCGTAAAAAATATAATCGAATTACGCAATGAGACGACCAGGATTAAGCGACTTTTTCATAAAGGACAGTGTAGGAAAAAATCTGTTCTAAATCTTTTGATCGAATAAAATGAGTGACCGGATAAAGCGTGACCGAATTAACAGGCTTTCGCCACATTGTGAAATTCGCTTTCTGCAAACACCTAGTTCTGTTACTTTCTAAAAAAAAATACAGTAAAACCTGGAAAAGTGGCCACATGTTTATGTTGACCACTTGTTAGTGTAGTTTTGTTTATAGTATACATTTCCTGCATAAAAATTCTTCTGTATAGGAACCAGTGACCACCTGTCTATTGTGTACAGTGACCAGTGTGTGTCGTATTTTTTGCAATTTTTACATTGTCAATGCACCTTATAATTAAGTGACCAGATAACAGATGAGTCACATTAAATCTTTTTTAACCCATAAACATGATGATTCTGTACTTTTTGGTTTTGTGGTTTTTTACTAAATTTATTACAGTTGACATGTATAAGTACAGTGTATACATGTTCATTATTATACTGTAATTCACGCATTCTTTGTATAGTGACCACGACCACCTGTGTACTGTGACCAACATAGCACTTTTTTTGGTGGTCACTCTAAACAGGTTTCACTGTAATAATAATAAAATGATGATAATTTGGACGGATGTTTTTGTCGAAATTTCGATGAATGCTTCTGTATACGTATAACTCAGATAAATAGATGGACGCTTTTTAAAAAAGTGTCCCATCTTTTATTTTTATTTCCATTTATTATGGTTAATTAATTTGATTAAATTGGATAATTTGGTTTCACGAATGAGCGGGGATTGTTCGATGAATTTAAATTAAGGAAGACAATTTTTTTTATCAGTATTGTGATTTTTCGTTTTTGTCTTTTCTAGGTAAGGTTTTTGAAAAAAGTGGTTTGATTTTCAACTCAACGTTGGTTATTCGATCTTCGCGTGGTGAGTCGTTGGAAAGAAACAAATTATGTACAATAGAAGCGTTAACTATTATTTAAACCAGGGCTCCACTGCAAATTTCGTACATGTATTCAACTTCCCCGACTTTTCCCTGACCTATATATGTGCTAATGTTATCCAATATTTCGCGACATTTATAGCGATGATAATTTTGAAGTATCTTCAAAATGAACGTAGTTTTACAAAATCGGACAAACAATTTTTTTTTTCAATTTTTTTTAAAATTTGTCTTTTTTCGGAAAATGTTTGCGAGTTGGAAAATTTATACTCGGAACAAGTTGAAAATAGTTTAAATTTTTAGTCGGAAAATTTTGAAAATGTATAAATTCGTCCTTGAAAAAGGTTCAATATTGTTACAATATAATTTTAACATTTCAACGTAATATTAATACGTTGAAATTCCCTGACTGTTTTTTTAAAAATAAGTCCTTCCCTGACATTTTTAAAATGTCCTTCCCTGACTATTTCGAAATCAGTCCTTCCCTGACTTTTCCAGTCGTTCGCAACTTCCCTGCCTTTTCCGGGTTTTCCATGTCTAGGGGAACCCTAGCTGACATAACCCCCATCTCCCCGAAACTCGTTCAAACTGACTCGAAATTTGCATTTGCCGAACTGTCCCAAACTGGTTCGTATCGTAATAAAATCGATATCATATAGAAACAGGATCGATCGTCTATTTATGGACGGAGCAACCTCCCCCCCCCCCCCTTCCCCAAGGGGGTTTCGTCGATATCGTGTTGCGCATCCACAGGTGCACATTTAGGGTAATTTTAATTTCAAAATAACAATCCCCTATCGCGTGATAATTTAGGCATATCGACGAGGATGTTAAAACAACACGACCTAATTTTTTTACGTTTAGTCGAGTTTTCAAATTATTGAACTTGGCAAAACAAACCAGTTTGTTGTTGGTAAACATTCGAAGGTTTCTTTTATGACCCCTTCCCGGCCCCCGCCTATTCCTCTCCCCACACGTTTTGTGCGTTACCTTCGGGACGGTCAAGGCCTGCAAAAAAATTAAAGGTGTATAAAAAAAGTTTGGAAGGATTTGACCCAATGCGATTTTTGGATTTGTCACGGCACCCATTTTTTTTACTTCCGCATTGCGTGGGGGGTGTAAATTTGCCCCCCAATTATGAGTTTTGCGGGCTTCGCGGACGACCGAGCGAAAAATTTTGTAAAAATTATTTAAACCGTACACGAACCCCTTATTAAATAATTCATTCCTGCTTCAGTGATGTTTGGCCAGGGTGACGAGGGTGAGGGTGGGGCCACAACCCAAATATTTGGGACGAACTTTTCAAGTTTTCTGTATAATGTAATGTAGTATTTTTGAAATTGTAAAATATGTCGCTTTGTTCCTGCAATGTTTAAAATTTAAAAAAAAATACTATATACTGCAACTCGTTACGTGAAAAGGAGCGCGACAGGGGTACTCGGACGGAAGCTTTGCGAATCGTACTTTGGCAGTTGGAAGTTTAGGCAAAATCGACACGCTGTTTGGTGTAAAAATAGCCATAACATTGAGCGAGATTTATTTATTTGTAATACAAAAAAACGATGCGTATTTTGCACACACAAAAAAAGTATACGATTCGTAAAGTTTCTGTCCCAGCACCCCGATATTTCACTAATAATCAAATCGCAGTTCGCCGAAATGCGTTTTCAATTCTACGCAGAGTTACGAAGTTATTTCCGGTTGCCCGTCCTGGGGTAGGCCTATGGACGAATAATGTTCATTTCTTCTGTTAAGACGTAATTCCAAATTCGGAAATGTTACGGGTTTTCGGCTAAAACGATTTAAACGAATGAATTCGGATATTACCAATTCAATCTGTATATTATAAAATAGAAAACGACGCCATTTTGTTTTTGAGGCTAGCCAATCCTGTTGCGTTTGTGGTCTTGTGGCTGTGCTTGTGGCCTTGCAAGTTCGTACGATTGGCCGTTCATTATACACACCCCCCAGAAGCGCGAACTCCGTGGGAAATAACAAGGATATAAATCTTCTATAATTTGCCCCGGACTATAAAACTGTCAAACAGGTTTCCCGTTCCCGACCCGGGATGCGTCCAGGTCATATGGCGCCATCTTTTGGCGATAAAGGACAGCTAAATCTAACTCCTGATCGCATAAAAGGGGTTAGAAAATCAAACAACAA
>JAQGBX010002916.1:0-18735 GCA_034698745.1 Megaphyllum sjaelandicum
GCCGCCACTTAGAGAATTTTGCACATCCTCAAAATTCTCACCGACCTCGACCAGGGAGCGAACCCCGCTAGTTAGGAGCGAGAGGCAAGCGCGCAACCCACTCGACCATCGGCGCCGGCGCATTTGTTGTTGAAGTAGCCTGCCGACAAATAACGTTCACCTTGAACTTGGAACATTACAGGATCCAATTCATTGGTAGTTGTTGGAGAAAAACTAAGCTTTAGCTGCTTAGAGCTTGGTTCCAATGAAATATATATCATCTTCACCTTTGCGTTTTAACTGTTGCTGGTTAGACATTGAAACAAATGATGTTGATGGTGGCGATGGTGGTGGCAATGCTGACTCCATTTCAAACAAAATGCTCGCAAAATTACAAAGTAGAATACGTTGGGTTCAATCTGCTGAATCTGCTGGCTGTGTCTAGCTTATAATTTCCTCGGCTTTTAAATGATTTTCTTCTGTATGCCACACCTGGTTCTGATGCCATTGGGTGCTATGCTATAGGAGGCATCAAGATTATACATAGGCCACGTCCACCATGTTGTGTGATAACCAAAAAATGGCCACCACCAAAACTGGCCAGCAAAAATAACAAAAAATGGCAAGGTGACACCTTCACCTGGCCTTCGATGTTGGCCTCATTTTCTCTCCCCACAAAAAAAGGGTTGAGAAGGTATAAGCAAAATTAAAATGTAGAACAACATATGAATGGGGAGCAGTCCCCCTTAGGGGGTGGCAAATGCCGATAGAATGAAAAGGGTTGAAGGCACAAGGAAACTTTAGAAAAACCATCTAAAAATAAGCCAAAAACACCTGCAAAATACTATTATGTTAATTACTGAAGTATTGATCCAAATGCCATGGTAACTGATGACAACTGAATGATTCACCCCAATGCGGAGAACTCGGCCCCCCTCGAGACCAAGGATTCTGCGAATTTCCATCTGCAGCGACAGCCCTTTTATTGCCTGCAATAAAAGAGCACCAGGACCCTGGACAGGAACTTTGTCCATGAAGCAAGGACAGCATGCACGCAACAAACAACCGACCTCCTAGTGGACATTGGGGATCACCTGACCAACTGAAAACTGTATATAAACAGCAAAATTTCAGCAGAAGACACACTCTTGGACACACACTCACACTCTCTCTGCGAACTCATCACTCTTGGACTGAAGGATGGCTCTGGTAATATGAATTGTTTTGTGGGGAAAACCTGTGGGAAAGCTAGGGTTAGGGTATTACTGTTGTTTTCCAATTGATATGTATGCTGTTGTGATGTAACTTTGCAATTGAGGGTTTGCATTAAAATACTATTGAACGTAAACAGAGCGTCTGTATCTCAAGCATTATATCGGGGGGCACGAAACCCAGGAATGGATTCGCTCTCCATTCTAGCAATCACTCTTGTTGAGATTACAGTGCCCTCCCTGCCATTTTTGGCAATTGTGTTATGAAGCTAGTTGACAGCTTTCACAGTTGTATTAATTGTTTTTTCATTAGTATGTGGACCACGTACTAATGCTCCACCCCCTGCCATTATTGTAGCCATTCATGGCCATGCTGTTCAATGTCTATGTGAAAAATACAGCTTGGTTGAAAAACTTTGTCAGTCTTAATACTCCAGCATTACAGACATTTGCTGGATGAACCTACAAGTCTACATTTGCAGCAGAGACATAAACACCTCAACTGTAGAAATTGTAATGTATTTTTACTTATTGTTTGACTGTCCTAACTGGATAGCAGTGATCGTAGTGGTTAGTGCATTGCATTGTAGTTGCAACAACCCTGGTTCGAATCTGGGTCATGGCATGAAAACCGCCCTACTCTTTGGTTTGCATTTCTGTTTAGAAACAAGGTGGGGACTAGGGCGAGCCAAAGTTGAAACACATCAACTTTACCAAAATATTCCATATTCCATTGTAAATGTATCTTGCGCAACTTCATTACCAAACATTATACTTTTTACATAACTTTTGCAGCACTATTAACCAAGGAGAATTTATTTTGTATTATTTTGCATGTTTTCGCTGTTCTATTTCTCCATTTCCAGAAATTATGTATGTAAACTAATTTTTGTATGTGTTTTCAGCTATTTTTATGTTTAAGCATTTATGTGATACCCTGTACGATGAAAAACAATTGATTCCATGCATATTACGTGTTTAGCGCCCTACATTACACTGTTAAAAATTTGAGGTTCCTTGGAGGTGCATTGGGGAAAATCCGCCATTCTATTTCGAAAAGATGACTTATAGCACCTAAAATAAAAATGGCTGCCGTTTCAATATTTTCAGCCATCCAAAAAGGTGCTTTCATCTCGTAGAGGTGCTATACACCCCTAGTGGTAAAACAATTAGCTTTAAAGTGGGAAAATGTAACCGTGGGGCATTTCGGGTAGGGTGTATGACATATGTTGATAGAGGAAACGACACTGAAAGTAGGCCATCCTTGAGGACCACTGGGTATTTTTAGAAACCTAACCTCCTTTGTCCCCCTATACTGAGTCACTATCTAGTGACCCTTCAAGCTTCTGGACACAAGAACAAGTGAGGAATATCGTTAAGATATGGACATTTTCTGTATGGTTTGGATAGAAGAAAACGGCCTAGAAAAGTATATGCATGCAGAAATTTGAAGGTAGGCATTTTGAAATAGTCACGTTTTGATAAACTGAAAATATTGATGATTAAGATGTTCGAATTACTCAATTTAAAAAAAATATCAATGAAATGAATAAGGCCTACTTTCAATTTAAAATGTTTATGTTAAACAACCATGGTTAATATAATGCTCGGAAATATTCATTGACTATTTGAAAATGCCTAACTTACCTCAAAATCTACAACAAATTGAATCTGCATGGTATGAAAGCATGCATGATTAATATAAGTGTTTGGCTGGTTTTTCATTTTGTTCTCGTGAGGCCAGTTGCAACAAAGGCGTTTTGAGCAACAAACAGGAAAAACATAAATTTGGGGCCAGGAATATCAACGATATTCATGTAAATGAGAAGTAGGCAGGCAGTGTCCATTTTCCATTAGGTAACATTTTTGAAGATATTGTTATAGTGTTGACTAATTCATTTATTTTCGTTTATTTTACTGCCATCATACTACTGACAACTACAATCTAATGAATTTATTTCGTGTTGTGATTAGTATGTTGTTTTTAGATTTATTGAGGTGAGCATTAATGGTCAATCAATTTTTGACTTGTAAATGCATAATCCAATTTTCCTTATTTGTAAGATTACCAATAACAAAATCTATAGATCCGTAGTGATGATCCTCTGAGTGAGAAATTTCGGTCAAATTTTTTTTCCTCTCATAACACAATTTAGGGTAAGTTCTGAAATGCAAAATGTTTCAACGTTTCTATTTACAGTATATACAGTATATTTTGTTAACATTAGAGAAACATTCTCATATAAAGCCATGTACATACATTTATAAAAGTTCAAATGCGTTATACGATTTTTTAAATTTTATTTCAGACTTATGTCATTGACTAATTGTGCATGCTGTTTCACATTTTCTCATATGTATTATTTTTTTATTGGTTCAGACCACGATGTAAGAGTAATAAGGTGAGAGCGCGCAGGGAGAAAAATTGAGCCGATAAGTTTTCCTTTTGCCCATAGCGCTCGCTAGACGGTGTTGTTTGTTGTGGCCCTGTTTTGCGTGATATCGGATTACGATCACCACCGCAGCGCCACTACGATGCAACAAGGCCAACTAACAACATATTTATCGACTTTGAGCGCATTGAAATAACATGCTACTTGGGCCACAATTTGCAGTGCCATCTGTTGTTAATATTGCACAAAGGAACACTAATCGGCTCACTTTTTCCACGCTTCAACATAGGACGCGTTCTCACCTTATTACTCTTACACCGTGGTTCAGACTGAATTTTTACGTTCGACGATTTAATTTTTATTGCTAACAACACCAGGTGCGTTATTGTACGTCGTCTGCCACTTCATTAAACTTATAGATATTATAAAAATTTACTTTTATTTTCTCCTTTTTTGTATGTATTTAGCATGCTTGCAAGATGTGAGGTATAATAAACATTTGATTTTATATTCTGTTTCTAGAAATTTTCTCCATTATTAGAATATTTCACAGACAATTTCATTTCAAATATGATACATGAAACGAGAAAGGTGTTATAGAGAATTATATGTCAAGTGTTTATTTTTTAATTTAAGTTAATTAATATTATCTGCTTAATCATATACTTGTGGAACATTATTCTATGTTCGGACTTTTTCTGTTGAGGAAAATGTCATGCTGATATCTCCACAAGCAGCAAACCATGTAAATTGATGTTACCTAAACTCGCCATGAAGGACAAACGGTTTGTTCCAGATCATTTTCCGGTTTGTTCGTTTGTCCAAAATTGCTTGTAACATTTTTTTCCACCGTATAAAATACAATACACAATGTATTGCACCACCTGAGTGCAATTTAGCACCTTTAGAAAAGTGCATCACATTGCACCTATTGAGTACAATATAGCACCATACAAAAGGTGCAATACAATGCACCTATTGAGTGCAATATAGCACCTTACGAAAGGTGCAATACAATGCACCTATTAAGTGCAATATAGCACCTTACAAAAGGTGCAATACAATGCACCTCTTGAGTGCAATATAGCACCTTCAAAAAGGTGCAATATAATGCACCTTTCGAAAGGTGCAATAAAGCTCCAAAAAAGGTGCATTATATATAGCAAGCGATTGCACCTCTAAAGGTGCTATATGGCATACCTTTTTTTTAAGAGTGTACCATTTAATTATGGATTTCATCCTTATTTTAAATTATTTTGTATTTTTCTGGTATTTTTGTGTCACCCTGCAAATTTTATACAGCCGGCATTAAAATCCCCCTTGCCGACATACAGTCTTTACCCCCATGTTTAATTTAGCACCCACAACTTATTAATATGCAATACAAGCCGTACGGCAATGAAAAACATAAAAAACGAAATAAAAACAAAAAACAATAAAATAAAAGGGCGGCCTTCGTCTGCCCCTACCCCTCCATCCATACCCAGACTGCCATAAAAGTATGAGGAAAATTTCCCAAACGTGCACAACCCACTTACGCAGTCTGGGGATGTCTATCTTCTTCGTTGGGTTTAATCTGCTGGCTGTGCTAGCTTATAATTTCTTTGGCCTTTTTAAATGATTTTCTTCTGTATGCCCCAACTTGTTATGATGCCATTGGGTGCTATGCTATAGCAGGCATTAAGATTGTACATAGGCCGCGTCCACCATGTTGTATTGGTTGTTTTTCATTAGTATGTGGACCACGTACTAATGCTCCACCCGCTGCCATTATTGTAGCCATTCATGGCCATGCTGTTCAATGTCTATGTGAAAAAGCACGTACAAAGGAAAAAATCAATATTTACCAGGAGGCAAAGAAGCGGAGAGAAGAAAATCAATATATCCGTGGCAACGGTGGCCATGTTGCAGTTGATGGAGAAGCGAGCGATAAACAGGCGGACCGAAAGCGCCATGAAAGCCAAAATGAAGAAAAATCAATAAGTGGAAATAGGAGTGCGAGCGAGGCGAATAACAGGATTAAAGTACCGAACGAAAACAACAAGCAAGGCATAGAACGACGAGACGAACAGCGAAGAGGCAAAATAAAAAAAATCAATACACTTGCGCGTAAGCAAACCGAAAGTCAAAATGGTTGCTTGGCAACCACCTATACAAATACGAACATGAACACTCCGCAAAATTAAGCTTATTTACAGGCAGGTAGAAAAAGCAGCCTACCAGGGCAAATCCCCCTCTGCTCCTGCAACGGCAGCTTTGTTGTCAGTGAGGAGAAAACGTTCGATGCAGGCACGGAAAACAGCTGTAACAGTTTCTGCATCAATAAATGGAAAGGAAGGAGCCAGCTCAGTCACAATAAGAACGGAGTAGAGGACACACCTCTCAACAAAGGCAGGTGTGGGCTCCCCCACCACAATGAACACTGTAGATGTGACACATTGGTGCCAAAGGAGAGCCACATAAGCCAAGTAGATGACATGGACTGCATTCTCTGGTTCTGGGGCAACATCCCCTACATCTGGGTCAAGTTCTGGAAGATCACCTGGTCCTCCCTCTTCACCTTCCAAAGCTTCTTTCGATGGGTGCACGTCTTCAGGGTGTGGCCCAAGACACATCTATATATATATAAAAATGCCATTTTGTTGTTGACGCTAGCGGCTGGCGGTACGTACGGAGGTACGTACATACGTATGGACTTCAGCTCGGCATATACGATTGGCCGTTCGCGGCATACCCCCCGGAGCGCGAACTCCGTGGGGAAAAACAAGGCCATAAATCTGTCAAACAGGTTTCCCGTCTAACTCCTGATTTAACTCCTGATCGCATAAAAGGGGTTAGAAAATCAAACAACAATTTTTACCCGGGCAAAGCCGGGTACTACCGCTAATTTTCTTATAATCTGAGTTTCCTTCGCAATGCAATTTACATAAACAGTCGCTACTTTGGGATATACTGTTTTATGAAAGTGTTAAGTCGCGTAGGCTATTGTTTATGGTTGGAACTGACCAATTATCCTAATGGAACAGCCATAAATAAATGGAAAGATATTAAAACAATCAACAACCCTTGCGCGAGACTCGTAGATCCATACGCAGATGACCAGAATGGAGCCAAGATGCCAATTGAAGACACTAGCGCCATCTAGTGAGTGACAAGACAACCAAGACATGTTAAGTGACCATACCACCTGAGAAATGTGGACTGGACAGTGGAGAATCTGCAGGTAGCTAATTGAACACCTAACACGATTGAACTTTGTTGTGAGAGAGACTTGAAAGTTAAGGGATCTACACCCACTTAACTCCATAATTTATAGCTGCAGTAGGCAGGCTAAAAGCATGAGAGAATGTTCTAGAAAAAGCCTTAATGCCAGAGTCTGGAAAAGCTAATAATGAGATGCAGAGCAAATAGTATAAGGAGAAAATCATTGTTGAACACAGAGCAGAAGGGAGCAGAGCCAGGAAAGGACAGGTGTCTCCATGCAGGATTATTAAGTGAAATTTCTGTTTGGACATGGAAATTCTGCAATGATGAGAACAACATCAATTCTGATTTGAGATAGGATTGTTTGGTTTTAGGTAGGATTGAAGTGTATCTTGTAGTGTTAGGAATTCAGAGTTAGGACTATTCTGTTGAGGCCCTCAATTGTGCATGTTGTATTGGAATGTTCATAGTACTACTCGTATCCATGTAATTTCATTTACTCTTGCATCATTAAAATGAATACAAGTAATTCACCAAATTTATGGTTGTGCCAATTAGTTTAAACACTTAGATAAATTAACTAGGGATTCAAAGATAAGTAATCCAAAACATCTCCGTGGAATTTTACGCTACCATAATCTCTTTTGGAATCCCAACATTTGTGCCGCTTTCACGTAAGTACTCCTTGATTTCGTGAGGATGGGTAACAATGTTTAAGCATTTATGTGACACCCTGTACGATGAAAACCAATTGATTTCATGCGTATTACATGTTTAGCACCCCTATATACTCTCAGAGTATATAAGGAGACAAATTTTGTATTTAAATCAGACCGGATCAGGAGGAGCAGACTGAAGACATAGACTGAAGACATCTCTGTGAAGCTGACCAGGAGCAAGCCTATTGAACTACGCCTTGGTGAGATGAATTGTTTTAGGGAGGGAACCCTTGATAGTCCAAGTGTTAGGATTTGTTATAATGTTCACATTGCTTAGTGTTTGTGTTAGTGTGGGGCCGGGCATAACTTATGTGTACAGCCACAGGGGAAGGGGGGGTCCCGTTTTGTACACCACTGTGGACGGTAGGGGGGAGGGTTGGCCAATGTATACAACACAAACGCTTTTTTCCCCCATTTTTTTAATGTTTTCTCGCGCATTTTCTCGCGGGACAGTGCGAGATCGAGCTCCAGTGCACATCCGGTCAAGCGCACATGCGAGAAATAGGTGGTGACGTCAATTTTTCCTTTTTTGGGTTCCGTCGCCTGCCAGTTTTGCTTGCAACTATCGATCTCCTTCAACACGTGCGTGCTGTTTCCAAATAATCAGGTATATATAGTTTTTATTGATAGAAAATTGTTGTGATAATACATTATAACATATATAGATTGTATTTGATAAGGTAATTTATACCAGTTAAAATTACCACGAGCCACGAAAAGCATGCAGGTCAGAGTAGGCCTATATTTTATGTAGGCTTATTTTAAATAAAGCTGTTACTCACAGCAGCAATAACGGCACCATTTAAATATTAAAATACTGCTACGAGTTATCAAGAGGAGGCCAATTCGGATTGCAGCCCGAAGAAAACGAGAGCTGATGGCTGAATTAAAGAATTTGTTGAATGAGGAAGACTGCAAGTGGGAAGATGAGGACTGGCTAGATCTTACTGATCTGGTCATCCCCACAGAAAAAAGAGAATCATCCAAAGTAATATTGGTGATAAATGCAATGGAGCCAATTTAGGAGGAAGATAAATAAGTGAATACATAAAAACAATAAGTAGCCATAAATAAAGGTAAAATATGTGTAAAAGAAAACCGCATCGTGTGCAAAAACAATCACGTAAAAAAGGAGGGGTATCAATTGTACATGTAATTTCTAGGGTGGGGTCACAATTGTACACCACTGTACGTGCTAAGGGGGGATAAAAAAAGCCAAAAATCTGTACCCGTAATTTATGCAGGGCCCCTGTATTGATTGTTGCATGTCTTATTGGATTTAAATTGATCTTATGTTGTTGCTGATTAGCATTTGGTGCTGTTTATTGATTGATCGACTTTGCTATTATATTGATATTGATTGATATTGCTTTACGGTAGTTGTTAACAGAAACTAGCCATTAAGCTAACCAAGTGTATTGACCAGTTGGTATTAAGTTCTATTGACCAGTTTGGTTAACGCAATATCAGTAGTAAGCTAATCAGTGGGAGAATCAGCAGGTAGCTAATTGAACACCTAACACGATTTAACCTTGCTGTGAGAGAGACTTGAAATTTTGAGGGATCTACACCCACTCAACTCCATGATTTATAGCTGCAGTAGACAGGCTAAAAGCATGAGAGGATGTTCTAGAAAAGCCTCAACACAGGAGCCTGGAAAAGCAGATAATGAGATGCAGAGCAAATAGTATAAGGAGAAAATCATTTGTTGGCTTGAGAGAGAGCCAAGGAAGAGAATCAGAAGACAGGTGTCTCCATGTTGGATTATTAAGTGAAATTTGCTGTTTGGACATAGAAATTCTGCAATGGTGAGCCAAACATCATTTCTGATTTGAGATAGGATTGTTTGGTTTTAGATAGGATTGAAGTGTATTTTGTAGTGTTAGGAATTTAGAGTTAGGACTATTCTGTTGAGGCCCTTCAGTGTGCATGTTATATTTGAATATTCACATTATTGCTCGTATCCATGTAATTCCATTTAACCTTGCAACATTAAAATAAATATTCACCAATTTCAAGACTATGTCAATTAGTTCAAACATTTAGCTAAATCAATTAGGGATTCACAAATAAGTAATCCAATACATTTCCGTGTGCAGGCTAGCAGCGCTTTTGTGCGATTATTTATATTTGATGAATTATTGGTTAAAGGTTATTTCAATATGCTCAAGATGACTTGTGAAAAACTAGAATCTTACCTAACCTGGTTACTTGAGGAAAAATACGGAGTGCTACCAATAGAAATCTCAAATCACAGAGTATTTATTGGAAAAAATAGTGAATTAAGATCAACATTACTCACTTCCACTCCAGTGTTCTTATCTTTGAATCTTGAAAATTTACAAGTATCTTTAATAACGGTAAAATTATGTCAAAAATTTAAAAAAAATTCTCACATAAAGGGTGCTATTCTTGTGCATAACTAGCTACGGTTAAAATTAAAGCATATAGTATGTATCTGCCTGGAGAAGTACAGATTAAAATTGATACTTTGCCAATTTCAACAAGAAATTCAAAATTCAGATAAAAAGTGATACAAAATGTATCTATGACAAAATATGTTTATTTTCAGACATTAACGAAGCATGCGAATTATTTGACGGATGTATGGAGGACACTATATAGCATGTAAAGGAGATTAACAATACATATGTTAGTTCTATCGCGGAATATTCCTCCGGAGATACCTTTTCTTTCTCCAGTGTATTTAATATTGGTATAACAATTGTCATTCATATTTTTACCTTTTCATGCATTTTGAGTTGTTTCAAAAAGTAATTATTATACCATGTGAGCTTGTCATTAAGGGGTGAATATATTATATTACCTTTTAACATAGCTTCGGCTTATGGTCATTTACATGTATGATAACATTAACGGCAGGGTAGGGTTCATAAAACCCAAACAGGTGTCATTAGCAGATGCTTTTCAAATATTTTGGCAACTGAGCGTTGAAGTTGGATCATTCTGTGCTTCTTCTTTGAAGGAGACAGTCCTCTGTGGTCAGTGCTCTGTTGTGTATTTCATATTCAAGCAACTTGAGATAGACCTGTGTTTAGTATCATACAGTGTTGCAAGCTACAGTTTTACGTGAGGGCTCCACCAGCCATCAGTGTTCA
Source organism: Megaphyllum sjaelandicum (assembly GCA_034698745.1). NCBI lineage: Eukaryota > Metazoa > Arthropoda > Diplopoda > Julida > Julidae > Megaphyllum > Megaphyllum sjaelandicum. The sequence goes on from JAQGBX010002916.1 coordinate 10,626, forward strand.
ACAACCAAGTGTGTTCACAGTTCCTGTTCTAGTTGAGTTTGGTGATTGTCCCTCAGATTTCCAAACAAAACGTGTTTTGAAATGGCTGACCAATCTGGAAACCACTCCGAGAAGGTTTGTATGCAGTCAGCCATATCTAGTATTGTTGATGTTTTGAGGCCACTGCCGGCCTCCGTCGCATTTAACGTTACCGTCGTGACGTCATCAGCTAAAATCAGCTGTTGACCTTCGGGACCCTGTGCGTCCCCACAGCTATTTGGCAACGTGCCACAAGCAGCTGTTTTTCATTGTTCTTCTATCGCAGCGGCCATTGTATTTTTCACGCAACTCGAGACGGACGGATTGCCAACGTGGAGAAGTTTATGGCAGCCATCCTGCTTTCTCCTCTGCTACAATCAACTTACCAATCAAAGGAGTTAATGGCAGCAATCCTGTTTTCCCGTAATTAGTCTTTTCTGGACTTTTTGAGCAGCCTTATGACCTGATCATTTGCTGGTTCTTGGACGCCCTTTTGTCCCTACCTGGTATGTTATCAGCCATCACCATGCTTTGGTACTTTGAAACAAGTTTCGTTTTTTCCCTACAAACTAACATACGAGCTCGAATTAGGTTGTAGTATGACTGCCACAAATATTGTGCTAGTTGGCCAAAATTATACCCGAGGCTGCTCTACCTGCCACTTTAGAAGGTGTCCCACACCTTATGCGTGAAGTCAATGCCCTGCATCAAAGATGTCTGCATTCTGCACCGCTATATTCGTTTATATTTTACACGGAACAGGCCGTTCCGTCGTCCACCGGCACAGCATCTCAGGGAGCCAAGCCGGCTCCTGGAAATGTGTAAGCCAGGCCGGCCTACACCTTGCTGCCTATCCTGCCTTTCCCTTCCCTGGCCCTTTTAAGGGCCATCACATATGAGAGAGAGAGATTACCAAGAGCAAGTTCGTATCACCGTATCTAACACCGTGAACAAGTGCATGTTGTTAGTGCCGCACTACTAACATCTACAAGTATTCAGCAAAAAATCCTAGACACCAAGACCTCATCAACAAAGCTGACAATCATCGATGTCAATCCGGACATTCCAGTCCAGAAACAATGGAAGGCTTATGTTGCCGTCTATATCCCCATGGCCATTCCCAAATGGGACAAAGAACACATTGAACTCACCAAGCCCATAGTAAGGAGACAACAGGCATCACGCATCTGTTCAAAGGTTCCACAGAAGCCACTAAATCAAACTGGTACAAGAAACAGGTCAACCAGATACAAGAATGCACAGACGCAAGAAAGCATTGAAAAACCTTGATTTAGTTATCCAACAAACGGCACCAGCTGGGCTCATCGTTACGCACCATTATCATGAGAACTTATCAGTGTTACTCTATAGCAGGGCATTCTACTTTGCCTGTGAAATTTTGTACTGATTATGATGAGTATATTGCAGTCATGTCATTTTAGTTCCATAAGTGTGAATTAATATCTTAACTTTACCTGTGTCTAATATATCTTCATGTTTTTCATACTTGAAATTGCCTAACAGTACATTGGTGTGAGATTTCAAGTATCCATCGACAAGGTGTCGCGTGCCCTTTTCATTTACAAAGTTTATGGCTTATAGCTTTAGATATTGTTTGCTGATAGCGTTCGCACTTTGTTTTTCTATTTAGATTTTATGATGCGGCATTTATGGTGGGGGGTTCATTTATTAAGCTAATAATCAGCTCGTTTGGTCACCTTTGATAATTGATGCGGCCTTTGGGGGGATTGAAATTATTGTTTCTTGTGCATTATGCGGTATTATTTGAGGGGGGTAAATTTGTTAAATCAATGTTTTGCATACAATTTCTATGGTTTTGTTATGAACAGCAGTATTGTTGGAGGGGAATGTGAATTATTAATTAATGACTGATTGTGGGTTACGCAGAAATGTAATGTTAAAAATTAGTGTGACATGTTATCTTTGCCACTGGGTTTTGGCAAAAGATAATTTGGCTGGCATTTTGGCAGTCGGCAAATTGGCCCTTAAACTACCATCAGCTTCCATTAAATAAATTTATTAATCAGTGGATTATCTACAAACATTATGACCTCAACAAAACCAATGGACATCAGCAGGTGACGGACAAAACTTCATTGCTAAGGCTATAATGGACAGCTTTATGACCTTAAGCAATATTCGATTCCAAAAACTGGACGATTTGCATCGGCCAAAAGATAAACAGTGCTCGTCACGTGATGACTGGACCAGAGATTAAAAGCAGGATTTCGCAGTGAAACCAGAGTGCGACCAAGGGAGCCATTCGGAGCAGCTACCAGCCAGACTTCTCTTCAGCAGTTGACTGCCAACCACCAACCATGATGTATTGCATAGTGGTGAGATGAATTTGTATTTTGAGGGTCCCCTTTTTAAGATGAGGATGTGCATGCAAACCAAGTGGGATTTATTCAAGCTGACTACTTATACTGTTTAGAAATGTTTTGTGGAAATTAAATTAACAAATGCTGTAGTATATCTGAGGGTTTTCCTTCTAACTATTCTGAAAAATAAATAAAGGCAGGACCCAGGGGATGGTATCTTCTGCTCCCATTATGCTGAGTGTGCGTTCACCGTTGGTGTCGTCACGCAGGTGGGGTTGGGAAGAAAAGGGGTAAAACAATAGTGTTCTCGCATACCTGAAAACGTGGTGTGTTGCCCAACTCCATTGCTGTAGATGATGTAGATTTCGTTTTCTTGGGTTTCAGCAGTACCAGGGTGAGCGGTTTTTGACTGTTTGTGCTTATTCTTTCTTTAACTTTTATACCTAAATTAATTTTTTGTGCACTTTCCTGATATTTAATGTTATTTTGTAATAATTTCCTTAATTTGTTGCTATCGTAGGCTTGAATAAAGACGCATGGCGTCGAAACATCGCTTTTAATCAGTTACATGGTCGTGTATTGGTTTCCTTTAATTGGAATTACTTCCGACCACTTGATGATGAATATTACTGTTAATATCATTAAAGGGGTTTTGCCAGCTCGCCTTGAAGTGGTGCAAGGTTTGACATTGGTTTAAACTCAAGTTTGCCTTTCAAATGGTTGTGAACGTAGATTGTACTAACTTATATTTAACGAATAAATAGAAAAACATATGGGAATAAAAATATATCATCGGAATCCACCCTAATTTATCACTTATGAGCACAGATGCGCACTTACATTAATTGAATAAATTATGTTCCCCTAAGCTATTACTTTTTAATTACTTCCATATGGCCAATTTTCAGATCTATTAGTGCAACACCCAAATTAGGCAAATAAGGCAGACACTCCCAGCAGCGCCATATGTCACCACCCCAGGGAGGAAAAATCAAATGGATAGATGGCAGCACTGAGAATCCCCAGCATTTTCTGATTGGTTGCCATTTAGCCACTTCATCGTTATTGGCTGGAAATCCAGCACTGTTTACACGCTCTTTATTGGTTACTGACCATATAAAAGGCCAAATATTTTTACATTAAAAGCCATCGGAGAGAAAACTACAATGCTAGGAGTTCTGGGAATGTTCCTGTGTAATCCACTTTGAACTGTTGAATAACGGCATGGTGGGAACACTGGGAAAACATCCAGTTCTCCTATAGGGAATCTTTTGCATAGAACATAGCTTTTACTATGGAAAATACATGTAGGTTTTACTATGTAAGTCAGGACATAGCAATCATCAGTTGAACTTAGAATTTCAGGATGTGGGCTTGGATGGTTTTACATAAACCTTACCAATGTTACTAACGTTTAGATAAAAGCTTGGCCTTGCTATGCTATATGAGACTTGGTAAATCAGGCAATTTGAGGATAAACTTTTTGACTAAAAAATACTGGAACATTAGAAGCAATGTATTAACCTTGTATTATTTAGCAAGAAAAAACATTGTAAACCTTTTCCACGCATTGGACTCTTAATATTTCCAATGTTAGTAATTCATACATGCTGTATGAATCTTTTAGACAATTCTAACGCTATTGATCTGTATAATTTTTGAGATGTGTAAGTCAATAAAATGAAATGGTTCGTTAATGCCGATGACCACATTGTCCTGTCCATCTCTGACAAAACCTTGGGTGGCAGGAATCGACGCATGGTCTGCGCCGCAATTCATGAGGCTCTCCGCCTATACTTCGAGGAGAAGCTGCTTACTAAAAGGGACCAAGGAAAGGTTATTCAACTATCAATAAAGGGCAGAGCCTTGAACCACTTCATAAAGTCGGGGTAATTCACGAGGTTCTGTGATTGGCGCTTCATTCATCGGGCACGCTTAAATCTCCTTCCACTCAACGGTGCCCGGTGTTTTCAGCAAGGAAACGACAAACGATGCTGACGTTGCCATCATCATAATGAGACTCTGCCACATGTGGTGAACCACTGCATGCGATACGCCGGTGCATTCCAGAAACGCTACGATAATGTTTTAACTCGGCTAGCCAAGGCGATCCCCACGACTCTAGGAGTTTAGACGCTGAACCGGCCCATCCCAAACCATACCAATCAGCGCCCTGACCTCATAATCACCAACGCGGCATCGCGGGAGAAATTTATCATCAATGTCTCCATCCCATTCAAAGGTAGCTCCGATGCATTTACTGTGGCCCGTGAGGCCAAACTCACCAAATACGCTGGTCTGAAGACGGCACTGCAGCAGGAGGGTTGGACTGTGTACCTCAACGCCTCCCTTGTCGGATCCCTAGGGAGCTGGGACCAGGCAAATGAGACTGTTATGAGAACTTTGCACATCAACCGCAAATACGCCCGGCTCATGCGGATCCTGATGGTGTCCGATACCATCAAGTGATGCCGGGATGGGTATGTTCAACATATCACTAACCATAAATAATACTGACCTTCCCAACCTTGCATTAATGCTGCAGTCTTTTGTGTTATCAATTGGTGAGCCTCTCATGATGTCTCCACTTATCCTCTATTATTAGCGTATAATGTCACTTACATTTCTTCTCAATTTGATTCTGTCAGCTGAATGCCCATGCATTTGTGATAACCTAAAAATGGCCACCACCAAAAAAACTGATAAAAAAAATGGCAAGGTGACACCTTCACCTGGCCTTCAGTGTTGGCCTCACTTTCACTTCCTACAAAATAGGGTTGAGAAGGTAGAAACAAGAATTAAAATGTAGAACAAAAACACATGAACAGGGGAGCAGTCCACCTTAGGGGGTGACAAATACTATTATGGATGAGTTAGAAACTTAGAAAAACCATAGAAAAACACCAAAAAAGTACCAGAAACCTGAAAAGTATTGTTACTGGATCATCGATTTAATAAAGCCATGGTAACCAGATGACAACAACAGATAAATAAGTCACCCCATTGCGGAGAACTGGACCCCCGAGACCAAGGTTACTGCGAACTACATCTGCAGCGGCTCAACCTGGAACCTGGACAGGGACTTTGTCCATGGAGCAAGGATATTACGCAGCAACCAACAACTTCCTAGTGGACAATGGAGATCACGTGACCAACTGGAATCAGAATAAAAGCAGCCAAAATTTCAACAGAAGACACTCACTCACTGGGAACGGACTCATCCACACTCTACTTGGACTGAAATATGGCTCCACTGGTAATATGAATTGTTTTGTGGGGGGAAACCATGGGAAATCTAGGTTTAGGATTTCTCTTGTTTGCCATTTGCTTTTCTTGTACAATTATTTGATGTACTTGGGGGGGTTTTGCATTAAGTTGTCAATTGTATCACAACCTGGCAATCGCTCTCGTTTGTTGAATGTACCCTTAATTCCAGTATACTGTGAAGGTGTTTGAAGTTTTCACACAACTGGTTGATTAATGGTCTCTCCAGGGATTTCTAACAAATCTGAATTCTGGCCTAGAATCGAAACGCCCCTTGCGCGTGCACTGCACCGCAAGGCTCCGCCGCATTACACGCGGCCTATGCATCTCGGCAAAACATTTGCCGTACGTTCGTGCAATCCCCTATGAGTCACGCGTCACGCGCAGAACGTTACTTGTGCGTTCGTTTCATACCTGTATACCCGGATCTGCCACGTCACCAGGGCAGCAAAACCGGTAAGTGTACCATACAAATAAATAAAACGAATAAAGTTTTGAGTTGTGATATCTAAATACCTATAACTTTACTACTGAAAACAAGACCCGTTCATAAAACCATGGTCTTGTACTCGAATAGAAGACCATGCTCAATTTGTAGACCATGGTATTCTGCTCGGAACTTTACGGTAAATATTGATTTTATTTTCGAAATGCTATTTCCTTGAGCCAACAGTTAAACTTAAGCATAAAAATAAACTGCATTCAACACTAAAAGTTTGTGGTTTTAAGAACGCGAGAAGAGAACGAACGCACGTGCAAGGTTCGTTTTTGTACGCGTAAGCCTGCTGCCCAGGTGATGCGGCATATCCGGGTGATGCAGTGACGGGTGACGCATAGGCCGCGGGCAACGCGGCGAAGCCTTGCAGTGAAGCCATAAACCTTTAACCTTTAACTAAATTAAATTGAAGTGTATGCTTAATGGCCTATTTCAATTTGTCCAAAAAATCTGCACTGAAGGTTAGGCTAGCTCTGGATTGTGCCTGCTACCTGCAATGGTGCGATTTAACAGACTTATGCATCACCTTGTAGCCTGTACCGGTGCATATTTTTTGGAACAATCGAATACACCATTAGCCATTTTTTTTTTCTGCGTGCACCACAAGGTAAAATATGCATTTTTTTACGATGACAACATTTGATAAAATAACTAAAATTAATGGAAATGGATAAATCTTAAGATACGTAAAATTAATCGAAAATGACCTTTACAAACTATTTTATATAAAGTGACAAAAAGATTTAAGCATTCAATGTAAAATGTGAAAAATGTCGTCAGTGATATGTAAAAAAATATTTTCTGGAAAAACAAATTACTTTTCATACTACACTGTACCACAAAGAGAATCATTTATTACTTATCCATAGTTGATGATGACCGTTGTAGATTTCCAGGGATCGAGTCTTATTCCATGATGTTTCAAGAAGTAGCCTATATGCCTTTTACCAAAATCTGTCTTACTTATACCAAGAGCTGGTCACCAATCTTAGATTTTAACCAATCAGAGTTTTTTTTTCAACTACACCTTGATACATATAATTGAGTACACCTTGATACATATAATTTTTAATAGCAATTAATGACAACATATATAAATACATTTTTAATTGTTATCAGTACTAATCACAGCCGTTCGTTTATTAATAGCAGTAATTAGTAATTAATTATTTATCTAAAATCTTATAAATATTAGAGCATAAGCGCAACGTCAACTATTTCGTGCACTTCCATGCGTTTATTAAATTATCAATAATACTCATTCAGTTGGTGACAGCTCCGTTGGAAAGCTTTAACTGATACATTGTAAGTTTCATTTTAATACTTTTCAATTCAACTCACCATTAAAGAGGTTACTTCTACCTAACGTCCTCTTTTTCTGGCGCCATGCAGGGTGTTTTTAAGAAGGTGTTTGTTGCCTTATATCCATTGAACAATTTTGTCGTATTACTATACATGTATTAGCTCTTCTGTAAACTGCATCAAAAAAAAGTGGCCCTTGTGTGGTTTGCCTTTTTTTTCTGCAGGATTCATGAGCATTTAGAGAACATGAACTCATGCAAATAATATCCAACGTTAAGTAAAATAACTTTTGGTCACAAAGTTTTTGATAAAAGAATTCACCATCTATACATCTGGCTGATCATGCATGGTACCCAAATAGAACAAACTTTTTTAATTTTACAATAAGTTGCTATAATGTCGCATCATCAGTGATTGCAAACATTGTAAATTGTGAAATTCTACTTTTTATCACGTTATGGAAGTTCTAAGTAGATTTCTTTATGGTACCTAACAGAGTATTAGCTTCATTTCTTTGAGTGCACTTGATAAATCCAGAATTGTTAAAAAAAATGCCACAAGTAACGTTTTTCGGTAATTCTTCCACGATTTTTAAAAGTTACACTGGGGTCTATTCTATTCTATTTCTATTCTATTCTTTACTCTGCAGTCAGTACATAGTACCATGTGGCAGAGGGGATCATCATTC
>JAQGBX010002917.1:0-18733 GCA_034698745.1 Megaphyllum sjaelandicum
ACACAACTTCCTAAAATCCCCTGACAATCCCAGGTTTCCCCTGACCAAAAAAAATCCCCTGACAATCCCAGGTTTCCAAGGTTTCCCAGAAATTGGGGAACCCTGATGCATATAAAATAGAAAACGCGTCCATTTTGTTTGTGGCTGGCTGGCTTTCGAATTGCCCCTGATGACGGAAAACCGTGTTCTATGGGAAATCGACCCTCTGGGTAATCCCCATGCAGTTCCATAATTTTTTCTAACCATTTTCCCCAGGGCCATAAAACTGCCAAACCATTTTCCCCCCGGGAAACGCCGGGTTTTTCCACTAGCGATTTATAAGAAAATAATCAATGATACGATTACCACAAAGGAAATCTACAGTAAACACTTAAATTCACATGTTACATTTTCAAAAAGGTAAGGATAAGGATGCATCTTAAAATTGATGATTTCCACCATGGTATCTTAATTAGGTTGGAGTTCTCCACATCTTGGAATCTTGAGGTTGTAGATCTAATTCATAAGTCGGAATACGTACACACTAGCCACTAAACCAAAACTAAAAAAACCACAAACCCCAAACTTTCAACGTGAATTAGTTTCTATAACAAGATTAATACAAACTAGTTTTGCAAAACCTGAGCATATAGCCTACACTGCAACAAACCATATTGACAAAACTCAGAAGACGACGGAGGAGATCACGATAAACACAATAGATATGATATACTGCCGTCTGCAGTATCATCGATATCGTGCGGACGAAGCGTTGATAGCAGCGCCACCGCCAAAAAGTTTGGCTATTTCCCTTTCTTCGCACCGACACTGGATGGGAACGCCAAACTTAGTTTGCTAACTTGATTTTCTAGTTTTTAGTTTGGCAAAAACAGATTGCTACGCCAAAAGTTTCAAGTTTGGAGTTTTTAGTTTGGTTTGGTGATAGTGTGTACCAGACTTACCAATAAATAAACTAATCAAAGATGTTATTTTATCGCGAGTTTAAATTTAATTGTTGGCAAGGACATTTAAAAAAGATGTCCTTGCCGTGTTATATTAACGGTGCAAACTTCGAGCGGAGATTATAAGGGTACTCAGGCAAAAGCTTTTTGCCAATCACACTTGGGATTCGCGAAGTCGCGCGTGCATAAGGAATTCCTTAATTGACTAAGAAAAACGATAACCTAGATTGAATTTTTTACACCAATTAGCGCGTCAACTTGCACACGTGACATCACGATTGCCAAAGTGCAATTCGTAAAGCTTCTGTCTGAGAACACGCGTAATAGAGAGTTTTTAAACTAATATAAACAGAATGTGCTGCAACCGGTCATTTTTATTGAAAATAAAATTTAAATTAGTCGTGGAATTTCTGGTGAAACATTTCAAACTAAAATTGACTAGACCAAAATTTGAAGCGTGATACCGTTGCAATAACACAATTGTAATACAATTAACAACAACTCGTCCCTTCTTCAGCTACATTTGTACAGTAGATTTAATCACAAAATTGCATCGGCAGCTTTGAAGGGCTACTGCAATTTCTCGTTAATTCACTATACTGTAGCAGTTAGCAATCAAGGTTAATATTACAATGATGCATTTAGCACTATATCTAGCCTGTAGAAGTTTTTTTAATCAATATGGCAAGCCGTTAATAGCGTCGTGCATTATAAAGCTATTACAAAAGTGATACGAATCTATTATATCACGTGAAAACATTCGTTCTATATACTGTATGAGCAAGGTTTCATCTATCATCGTTTTACCCGGGTAAGTTCAAGGCAACAGAAGGTCCAGCAAATATTTTTAAACGGGTTAAATTCCAGGTTAATCTACAATGCTTGCAGCTAAGGCGGGCAAATAAAATATCGAAAAAATAACTGAAAAATCCAAGAGCATGCTTCGAAGCTCACCTGCGATTGTCAGGAGGTCCTCCCACACCCCCGCACGAACCGGCCCACAGCATATTGGCCATTATCTGAAACTTGGGAGACCGAAAGTTGCCGGGTCCGCAGACCCCGCGTGAACACTCCGCGCCACGCTTTCGCTAATCCGACCGATCCCGGGCACTAATCCGTCAGCTTAGGCCCTAATCCAGTCCTGGGCCGTCCCACGAGAATCCCACGTTGTTCTCGGGAACGCCTGGCGCATGCGCGATGCAGTGTGGAGCGAGGAGGGGTACGCGCAGCCCCCATAACACGGGCTCGTGCTCGAAAGCGAAACTCCGACACGGCACCAACATTTCCCGCTCGCCGATAGGGGCACCACCGGTTCGCGAGGGAATAAAGGGCCGAAATGACGTCACGGGACACTCGCACATCCGGGATTCCAGTAAAAACGAGAGCCTGGCGTACTCGAGTTAGTCGCCGCTACAAGTAGACCATCGCGGAAGGGTGGGGGTAGAGGAAATGGAACTCACGCGTATAGGTAGTCAAGGGGCAGGACTCCCCACTCAACCTTGGTCACGTGGCCGTGTTTGTTGGCATGGCAACCGCGGGTCTCAATCAATGGGAGACGTGGTAACAACAACCTGCCACTCATCCGCGTGCATATTACGGCAATCGGGATCATCGCCAAAACGATGCCAATGCACCCCTCGGAAATGCGGGGGTGAGGAAAAGGTGGGGGCAAGGTCCCTCCCCAGGAGAGTCTAAAGACTCGGGGTTTGGGCTTGGCTGAACAAAAAGTGTCATGCACCATCCGGAAACAATTAAGCGAATTATGCCTATACGGGCTGGGAGAGTACTGACTGAGAAAGCCGATACAAATCAATATTCGGGCCAGGGTTGGTTTCGTTTTTTTCCCCCCGCACGGCAGCGTTACCATTTTGGCAAACAAGTGGCCGTTGCATGTGTTTAATGTTTGATGAAATCGAAAGTCATTAGAGGCGAGTTATTAGGCCTCGTGGCGATTGATTTTGCGACTCGAGCGTTCTTGGCTTCGCACGGAAAGACAACGTCAGCGAATCCGTTGTCTTTTCGGATGGACGGAAAACAACTTTCAGCAAAATCAAAAGTCAGCAACTATCGGCAAAATCCTTAATGGTATACCGTTTTGGACAGAAAATGCTGCTCTTCGTAATACTTTCATTTTGCAGCTTAACAAACTCAAAAGTACAGCGTAAAGGCTACTTGAAAATCTGTTACTCGTACGTGGCTACAGTTAAGACATAATTTACATACTCCAGCTTTTCACGAACGGATCCCGATTCTAAAAGTCTTAACTTTAATAATGTATAGTTTATTTATTTAAAAATGATCACGCTTGGAAATCATTCGAGCAATGTTTTCGTTTCGCGTTCTATAGTGGGAATTTCTGCGTATAGTTACGAGTAATGTTTTGTTGACAATGATCCATGCATGGTCATTTGTAAAAAAAAATCAACCAACAACAACTTCGAATCAATAAACGCTGGATGGATTGATCCACCTGTTGATGCGTGCGAGTATATGGGTTGCTATCATCGTACCAGAAACAATATTTTTTTACAGTGCCAAACAAAAACGAACGAACATTGCTTACGTAGGTGGCAGAAATAGAGAGGCCAAACCAAAAATTATTAAATACAGTAAGTAATGTGTAAAATTTCCTTCAGGATATTTGTAAAAAGTTTATATGAAACATACATGTATGAATTTCGCGATTAAATGTGGGTTTCATCCTTTGTTACGCATGCCTCATTTTAACAGAATCTGTATACTTTCGTCTGTCATAAACAGCGTTGACACTTTCAGCGAACAAGTATAGGCCGCACCCATGGCCCCACTTTAGAAAACGTTGATATCGAGAGCTTTCCACCTTTAATTGGCCATTTGGGCACGAACATTAAACAGATTGATTGCAGTTTGATTATACTGTTCGTACGCGTAGATTGCCCGGATTTACCCCACAAATGTGCACAACAGGAAGTTATCAAACACTTCCGTCGCGATGTTTAATAAACGCTTCATTGTCGAACGCATTCAAACGAGTGATAAACTCACAGATTAGGTTATTGGGTCGACATAAGAAATTTGGCAGTAAGCTACATCCTCGGCAGAAGTGAAATAAAAAATGTGAAAACACGTTTCGTTTATAGAGGGTTTCTGATGTTTTCCACGAGCTGAATGGTTTACTTTAAGACATGTAGTTCTTTTTAAATTCAATTAATAAAAAAAGAAATTATAACCGTATAAGTAACTTGATCATACCCAGGAAACAACTAATATTACAGGAAACTACTTAAGCTACAAACAAAGGACTAATAAGCGAATTTTTCTATTCTCAGCGATCGCATGTTTCCCTTATTTACACCGGGCTAAATAGGCTCCTCGAGAAACTTTTTTCATATGAAATTAGGAAACTAAAGGTAGGAACACAACGAGATAACTTACACAAAACTTGGTTTCTGAAACTGGAGACTCCCCATTCAGAAAGCCGGTTTTAACTCGCGGTTTGGAAACGTTCTTCCAATCCAGTTTCGTTTCGGGAACCAAGTTTCAGTTTAAGATTTCTCGGTGTACGAGAAAGCGGGGGATTTCCCAATTCTTACACATCCAGCCATACGCGTTTTGACGTAACTATTTTTGTTGGGGCATCTCGAAAATGACACGCGATAGTAAAGAGAATCCAACGAAGAATGTAACCGGTTCATAACGCTCTATCAACTGATAGACATTGCTGCACAACTTTCGTTTAGTGCAAATACTTCTCATGGCCATTAAAACCAGAAATGAGCCTCCTCATTTCCCTCAAAATTGGTTAGTGTATGTCGATGATTCGGGAACCCCGTTTCAACGACATCCTACCTGAGCATTGTATACAATAATACAATATCGCAACCAGACGCAAACTGGCCGTGAAAAACCGATAAAAGTCCAGTTAATCATCGAGCAAAAAATAAATCATTTCCAGATGGTATCATCAGAGAGCGTTGATATTTGCATCTCACGAAAGCACCTCGTTGAAGATCCCTATAACCCCCAACGTTGATGGGCGTCGCGCGGAGGGTAGAAACGCAATCACGTTGTTTACAATTAAAACGAGATACTCAGACGAGATCGCAACCACGAGGCTCGAGCGGATGATTTCTGGTTTTAAAATATGAACGAGGTCTAGGGTCACGCGAAGCGAACCAGGAGCTGGAAAAAGATCCATGAATTATGCAGAAGCCAAATGCAAATTGGCGCAGGTGGGGAATTCGGATCACGCCCACGATGACATCACCCATGCATCGTGCCTTTCCTTTCTACTTTTGAAAGGATTGAAAGATGATCAATAGTTAATGCTATTGGCCAGCTATACTAACTATACTCTTCTCGTGTCTGATAATGGCGCTTCATTATCACTAGGTGGGATATAAGCGCGTAAATCGAGTCGTTCAGTTCATTATTTAGCAGCTGCCTCATCGCGGTAAAAGCTTAGTTCTGCAATCTTGCCAGAAAACTAGTATCTGAAATTACCGAAAGTTCGAACCATACTCCAGTATTTAACTAGTAGAATAATTTAATTTTATACCTCTTACGGCTATTGCATCAAAAGCATGCAATTTGAAAAAAATAAACGCGAAATCATTGAACACGTCGATGCTTTTTTGTTTATCTATTTGTATAATTATTACTAAACGATCAATTCTTTTCAGTACGCGACTCGTGAGGATCTTTTTTGCATATTTAAGAGATGCTATACCACATTTGTACCTGTTATTTACTATGTGCCTATTCGCTTAAATCAAAACCTTCCGCATCATTTATTTTTTTGGATAGTTTTTTCAAGTTGCATTTTATCTGAAGGTGGAATTTATGCATACGTGTAAGTACAGTACCTGTATAGATTACTTGCATGTGACGTCACGCAGCTCGTGGGCGTGGCTAATATAAATTGGTTTATTTCTGCACATAAATCTGAGAAGCGTGGTGTCAAAAATTGTGCGAATTTCCTCGTTTGTCATCTGCATGCTCGTGAAAGTTATTTATAGATGACTTTCACAAGCAGACGACGCGTGCTGGCTCCACATAGATCAGACATTGTGGGACACTAAATATTTTCCCTTACTATACATGTTTTGCGTTTCTTTTTATTTCGTTTTTGATATTTCATTTTGCATTATGAAAAGTACCCCGCAACACGCCCACAATGCACACCGAGCCACAGTAGCCACGCCCACGAGCTGCGTGACGTCAAGTGCAAGTTATCAATAGTTCCATGTAAATTATACTTTTTAAAGGAGGTCGTACACGAGGAAAGTTACATCTGGAAACTTACATTACCAATTTTAGGTGTGTCCGAAAAGTCAAGCGCATATTTCTGAGAATTTTACTAACCATGGCTTTTAAAAAGGAAAATTTCAAACTTCATTTATATTTTTATAATTGACAAATTAAAACATTTCCTTTCTCGTAATTCACCTTCTAAAAAACAAAACTTTTTGAACGTGCCGTATTTCCACGTACACCGTGTAACTTTCCTATGCCACATTTACACCATGGTTTGGTAAAATCCCTCAAAAACGTTACCTCGATGTAACGCGCTTTTTAGAATACGTGAAAATTTAAAAGAAAAAAACTCGCTTCAGTTGTACCACCAATCTATCCCAATCGCTTTCAGAGAATCATATTTTCTCACGTGCTTTCAACAACTCCGGGCTATTTGCATATAATCATGGTGGCGTCACGTGATTCAATACAGACGAAATCCATCGTTATTTATGTATCGCATGTTCCCCTTCCTCGAGGGACCCCTTTACTATCCAGCGCTGAGAACACGCGCATTTCTTGACAATGATGGGATCGAGGAAATAATAAAAGTTAATCTAAAGCTAAGCCTCACGTCCTCCCTCAACGACGCTACAGGAATTTAATAATAATAATAAAAAAGTTGATAAAGAATTTATAAGCGAAGTAATTATTCTCGTCCATAATGCGATCATAAACGCTGGAGTATAATACGCCGAAACAATGACGCCTATTTTTATCGAAAGAATGATTTCAGGCATTAAGGACACGACCTCGAAATACGAGGGGATGTCATAAATAACCTAAACGAAGACAGAGAAGTGACTCGTGACATCGACTAAGCGTCATTTATTCGAGAGGTTCTTTTCAGCGCTTTCGAACAAGTGGGGAAAATGGTGCCAATGACGTCGTTGCGGCTTTCGTAATAATGCTGCAGTGGCGTAAAATTGCGAGGCGTGCGTTCTGTTGCGCCGATGTGACGACAGATGGCACACCTGGCGCCGGAAAACGCATACCGAGAAATACAATCAAAGTCAAAAATATTTCTACTTTAGCTACAAACTATAGATAGCTACACGCAACGAACATACCTGTATATATGGAAGGAAATATTCCGTAATGAATGGGGAAAAAATGCGGGGAAATGCTCCTTTTCCTCAACAACAGAAAAATGTCCTGATTAAAATGTAATGAAATGTGGAAAATCATAAGTACTTACCAAATCATAAGGTTTTTTTGTTCAGTTTGCGACATATAGTACTGTGTTGTTAAGCAAGCTACAATTAATAAAATCGGTGGAAATCTCAAAAAGTTGGATTAATAATATTCCAAATTATTTCAGCAAATGCAGATTCAGCTAAGGGAGATAGCACGGACCACGATAAAACTCATGGAAATCTTTTCCCAACCATTAAAAGACATGCGCAGAATTACCGAAAAATTACATTTTAAGTTAAGAAACAAGTTTCCACGTGTATTCATTATGCATCAGCACGATGCGATAACGTCAACAAACAGGATAACGAAAACGTCAGGTAAAGTTTACGTAATTTAAAAATCGGTTCACTGCACATATTATTTTAGAACAGATCGAGTCCGTTCATTTTATTGTTTTTCGTCGTACCTAACGTTAATATGCATTATAATAATATTTGTGTACGATACAAATCGCAGAATCTAACTTTATACAGAACGTATTTTGTTTTGATAATTCTAACGAATTCCAACGTAAACATAATCAGCTACCTCTTATCATCAATATAGAATTTAGATCCCCCTTTAACCATATCTAGAAAAGGCCGAGACATTAAGCTGGTTTATTTCAGGGAGCTAAAAAATGTATAAAAAAGCACTATCTGATGGAGGCAATTTAACATAAAAATTCACTTTCACCGAATTTCATCGAAGAAACAGTCAACGTGGCTAGCTTAATAACACTTTCTACTAGAATATATTGAAATATATCCATACTCATTAGCTATAATAAGCAGCCAAGCCATAAATGGGCAGAAAACAATATTAAAAAATAGTATTTAAAAACGCGAAAAAATAATCAAAAACAACAGCTGAAAATTATACAGTTGTGCTAGCGGTGTTTGCCTATCTCAAAGGAGCAGATGAGCGCCATCTATCGGCATTTGCGAGTAATGAAAAAATGTGGATAGTAGTAACATCTTAGACATTTATCTCGACGATAGATTTACAGCGTGTTCGCAAACACAGTCAAGGCTAAGTTGACATATTAAAGTGGCCGAAACTTTTTCTAGAGCATCTGTTCAAATTTCGTAAGCTAATAACAAATATTCAAACATGTTTGTAATAAATAAAACTCTCGTGAGTATTATACATGTATACAGTACTTTTAATAAAATTTATAGAATTTTAATTTTTACATTTCCGGTTCGGTGGAAATTTGTTAACATTGCTCGAATTTACACGAGCCATTAGCAAAAGAGCCTTTGAACGTTATGTTTTAATCATTAGATTTTCCAAAACAAAACGAGACTATCTAAATTTTTTCAGTTTATCTTACTACATTCAAGACGTTTCGCCTAAAAAGATATGTACTGAAGAAATGTACTTGTATACAAAAACTATTAGATGAGCAAGTCGTGAAATGCAATAAAAGGAAACTGGTCGCGTTTAGATGAAGTCTCGCTTTATTATTCAAATTCACCGACCACTTGATGGAGAACATTATTTTTCTCCCATTCTCTTCAGAATTTTAGATGGATTGTGGATTATTTTCTATTAATGGGGCCGAAACTAGTAAAACCCAGAAAAGAATGTGAAATTTTTAAACTCTAAGATCTCGAATAAAACTAAAATTTTTATTCCGTTGAAAAATTGCTTACCAGAAATGCACAAATGAACTCAATTTCCAGAAGCCATTTCTATCTAAAAATCTGTAGCTCATACATAAATCCAGTTTCCGATAACTAGTTTCACTGTTTTTACTCCAGGACATTTTCCCAGACGTTAATTGGATACAGCGTGTGCCCGGAAGACCTAAACCCGACAATTTTAATGAAATTCACCGGCAGCAATGCTGTAATAGCTTCGATGCTTATCTTAGCTAACGCATGAAATGGCTTCTGGCCAATTTCTATGATGCAAAGATAATGGTTAATTGATGAAAGGATTAATTTCCCCCGTCATCAGTTAGGGGCAATCATTTAATTAAAAGCGATGTTTGCTGATTAACCGATCGCAAACAACGACAAAAAAACTCGATTCTCGACCAATTTAATCCCATAATGACTACCTAATCTCTTTATTTTTAAGTAGGATAACCCTGCAGCCAATTACTTACATTTTATTTCTACTCATTAGGAAAACAAGAGCCCAGAAGACTTAAAATATCAAGACGCGTCAGCCGTTAATATTTAGCCTAATTCATATCATAACCTACAATTTTCGTCAATATGCATGGCAAAGGTGCGATAATTCGCCTCCAAACGACGTGTCCACACACCGCACGCAGCTATCAAGTATTAATTAATCGATTTTCATAGGGATGGATGCGTCGGAGCAGAGCCCCCGTGCTAGCGGTGTTTGCCTATCTCGAAGGGGCAGCAGACGAGCGCCATCTATCGGCATTTGCGCGCAATGAAGAAAATGGGGGGAAATGTGGCAATTACAAAACCCCTCGTATCGCGTTGCGACGGATAGTGAGATTCGAGAGTGATGCTCAGCGACCGAATGGTTTACAGCCATCATTTAGCATAATTGTGCTATAAAAGGCAGATGAAAATCATGTTTCGGAAACTGTTCCTTGCCCTTTAACTCATACTGTACAGTGGATTATGTATTATCTGAGAATTTAAACTTCATCAATTTTCACTACACTATAGCTGCCGACTCATTCATCGCAGCTCTACAGCGACTAGGACACCCGTTTCTTATAAAAAATGAACCCTAGGTGACACAGTCAATTTGTATACACATTCTAAAGACAAGCACGGCTATTGTGATATTGGAGTTACGGTAAAACCTGTAAAAGTGACCACCTTTGAATGGTGACCACCTGTTTAAATTGACCACTTTTAGTGTATTGTTTTTTCTAGTGTACATTTCCTTCATAAAAATTCTCTGTAAAGTGGCCACCTTTTTTTTACAATTTTTACATTGTCAATGTACCTTAAAAAGTTACCAGATAACAGATGAGTCACCTTACATCCTGCTTTAGCCATAGTGGTTCTCAAATAATTCTGCCAATCATGTTATTCAGATCAAAAAAATCACTGAAAACATGATCGTAAGAAGCCAAAAGCATTTAAAACAAGGAAAACTTGATAATTGTTTCTTTTAAAAAAATGTGTAATAAGGCAATAAATATACTTTATGTAATGCACATGGACATGACAATTCTGTACTTTTTGGTTTTTTACTACACGTATTACAACAGTGTACATGTATAAGTAGCCTACAGTGTGCATGTTCATTATTTTAATTTAATCTATGCATTCTTTGTATAGTGACCACATATATACAGTGATCAACATAGTATGCTTTGGTGGTCACTCTTAACAGGTTTTACTGAATTTGATCACATGTAGATTTTTATCATCAAATAGCCTATCAACGCCGCTTAAAATTGAACAAAATTAGCTGAATGTTAGAATTAAATTACGGTAAAGTAAATGCTCTTGCATAGAACAACTATTTGACAATAATTTTCATTTTTGGTTAATATGTTGAGCATAAAATTAAGCGTTAGGAAATGAGAATACAGAAAATCAAGATTCATAAATAATTTCAAACACGAAGTTTCGCTTCCCTATTTTGAGACAAAAAATACCTCGAGTTGCACATTTCACAAAATTCAGAATCTCATGACTGTATGGGCAAATGAAATTGGAAAAGAATTCCAAAGAAGAGTCAATTATCTGGGGTGGTTCCCAACTTATAAAATGCGAGGCATTTGTGCGTGGAGAATAACCTGAAATGTGTGTATATTTGCACGGCGAAACGTTAATCATTAATAAGTCGGAGAAAAGTGGAACCAACCCACGAGAGATGTCAATGACATAAAAGAATAAACGATTCATTTTAGCCTTATTCTTGTTGCCACATACGCTTCCGTAGGGTACAAAATGATCAAAACTTACACTATTTATATAAATACCTATGCATACAAATTTGTCAATTTCAGGGCGTTTCCTAATTGCAGCAGGGCCAATTTGTCTCTGCACATTAATTATCTCGGTGAAAACTTTGCACTGAAAGTTCGTCTAATCGCTGAATCTTAGGAGCCGCGATGAGCAAAATTCAAATTATCAGTTCCGTTAAAATGATATTTTATAGTGGAAATCAGCCGTAATCCAATTTCTATTCTGTCTTCGTCGATAATAATGCACGCGTTCGTTCAAATAGTGTAAAATGTATCACTTAAAATTGTGGTTAAGATTAACCTATTTAATTCGCAAACAGTACAAATGAGATAGGATTAAGAAATCTTTGAGAAAAAAAGTCCTTTAATTGTCATTATTTTTGATTTAGTTAATAGGTAACTTGCATGTGACGTCACGCAGATCGTGGGCGGAGCTTATGTGGCTCGATTAACATTGTGGGTGTGTTGTGGAGTACACGAATCAGAATCGTGACGCTAATAAGGAGCATCATTCTAAAAACTAAGAAAATGCCCCATTAGGGTGCGCATTCGTTGGTACTTAGAAGTAAGAATGATAATTTTTTGACCACTAGCGCCAACCAGCGGGCAAATATTGGAAATTTATTTAAATTACCGATGGTTTGCCCGCTGGTTGGCGCTTGTAGTCAAAAAAATTATCATTCTTACTTCTAAGTACCAACGAATGCACACCCTTAGATACTATCACTTACCCATGAATAGATTTTATTATCCGAAAGTATTTTGATGTTGTTTTTCTGTTGCAAATCAAAAATCGAATGAATTTTCTCGTTTATTTCTAAATAAATAATTAAATAAATGAATAAATTTATGAAGTACACCAACATGTCTGATCTAGGCGACGCTAGCACGAGTCGTCTGCTTGTGAAAGTTATCTATAACCTTATATGGTACGTATATAAACAAATGTATTACACTGTAAAAATGTAAAAAGCATCTATGATTTAATGAGGCATTTTTATACATTTCCATTGATGTTTATAACATACAGTAAGTATCAGTTTCAGAAATGTCAGTTCATAATTCTTTAAAACAACTTACAGAATGTTAATGAGTACTTTATCCTCCACCCACAATAGTATAATGTTCATGTAAAGAGGACATTCTATTTAAAAAAAACACGTATACCAAATGAACATCTCCCAAAAATAAAAAAAAACATTTTAAAATATGTTCTTAATCCGTTGCATCTCCTTACTCTACCATAATTCGAGAGGGATTTATGTTCTAACCAAGCTGTTGAATTAGCTTATTACAGATTGGGCCATCTAAAGCGATGGAACTAAGAGCAATGGCTATCAATAGAATTATCGATATTCATGCTGTGGCATATTAATTGCTAATATAAAATTCCGCACGGGTCAATGGAACGGTGTAATGCAGCTATGCTAATTAAATTGGGGTCCCCTCACGCAGCTTGGTGGCAACAAACCGAAGTAATAGAGGTACTCAAACAGAAGCTTTGCGAATCGCACTTTGGCAAGTGTGCAAAATCAACACGCTAATTAATTAAAATAAATTAAATCAATCATATCACCGTTTTTTAAACTAATGAATGCATTCCTTTCGCACACGTGACTTCACAACGTCATACGAGATCTAAATCTCCTGTTAGAGTTTTTAGGCCACAGTCAAAGCAGCTGTCTGAGTACCCTCAATGCAAAAACCGCTATACTATAACTAATTAAGATATAGATTCATGAAACTGGTCTAAAACATTCTGCTAAATGCTTGCATTCTCGTATCAGATCGCTATGTACAGTATACATCATAACGGGCATCATTAATTAGCGCTAATTATGGCTGTCAACGATAAAATTGCTCGGTTTTATTGGAAGGCGTCAACCAGAACAACGCCGACTAGAAAAGTCTACATATTTGCATCGTTTATTTTTCACTGTCACTCTCAAATAAATGTACGTAACAGAAAGCATATTTACAGTATCGATTACCCAGCTATTTTAAACATAACCATGTGTTTAGGTTAAACAGAAAGAAAAATACAAGTTGCACTCTCTATATTACATACAGTTTTGCGTTTTTACCTTCTAACGTTATCGGAAAGTTGTGCTTTTCATGCCTTAAAGTAGTGTTATAGATTTATTGATGTGAACCATGAGAATGGCTGCATATAGAATGGGTTTTTCTTATAGGCCTACTGTACATGTATATCAACACAAATAACGACAGTCAGAAACGATAGGGGCAATTCCTATAACAACGTCATTTAAGAGTAACAATTAAGCGTCGCGTTTTGGTCAGCATTTAGAACACGTTCTAATCACTTTTTTTGCATACAGAAAATGAAATGATTTGCGATGTAATTTCTGTTGGTCATTTACGGAACTGGAGTTCCTGGAGTATGTATAATGATCAATTAATCTGCCCCTTCTCTCATCATTTCCATGAGCATCCCACGGCACCCCATTTCATCATCCGATCAAAACAAACGAGATCGAGTGCAAATCAGAGACATGTACACATTAATTAAGTGCCAATTTCTCCATCTCAAGTATATCGTAAAATTAAGGTTCAGCGAGTGTGCCGAATGCGACGTTGTATTTTACGTGTAGGTTATTTCACAAAATTGGAAAGGCATTGGTGCGTTTATAATACAGCAAATCTACACGGAAAATGCGATTGAAGGAGAAAATGAGATGAAAAACAAAAACAGTACATTTTTTTTATAAAACAGAAAATCGTTAAAAAAAACGCTAAGATACTTAATTCGAAAATATCATTTAAACGTAAATGCAGAATTCTGTAAGTGCTATAACAAAAGCACTATAGCACTGCAACACAGAACGAAAATCGTATTTTTGAGAATCAGTTCATCCTTGGGTGAACTATAGGATTTGCAACGTATAGCAACCTTGAGATAAACCAAAATTAACACTTTTGCTATTTTTATGGACCAGTTTCTTGAAAAGTAACAAGGCTCCATATAGTAAACTAATGATTTATGGGAACAAACTTAGACGCAAAACGTCGTTAAAACTTGATAGCGGAACAAACTTCTACATAATAGATATTCAAACAAAAAAGGTGTTGGATGAACAGGTGTTGGATGTCTTAAAGACATCGATAAACTTTTATTCAATACATTGTTTATAAGAGAAAGAGAGAAAGACTATAAGGCTCGTATGCAAAATCGCACGTAGTAAATGACAACTTATTTAACGTACTATATTTACCGAGTATTATTCTATATTCTTAAAACAAAAAAAAAGTCAAAATTAGCATTTTCAAGTTTCCGTAAAAACTGTCTGCCTGAGAAACGCGCGTTCTCTTGTTCGTTTCAAAGGAGGCCATGCAACTTTGTCGGGGGAACCAAAAGGCGCGGGGGTCCTACCTGATCGGTCTCGTCTCCTTATTGGCGCAATGTTGAACGTGCTGCACTTCACATCCGGACACGTTCCACATGATGCGCACCACCGCGGTTTTAAACGGCCAAACTACGATCGGCGTTGTTTACTCGTTCCGTCTCCAGGTTACTTTCGTACGTCACGCCAGGAGCACGACGGGAAAGCCTAGAGGTGCAATTTCGCATTTGGCCGACGTCCCCTCGGTCACTTCTGCCTACGAATGGCGTTATTATTGATGCCAATTGATCAATCGGTGCGGACATGCGCTTGGCATTTAGACACACTTCAAAATTCATCGTTACTGAAAAGGTCACCCGAGAATAGCGTCATACGGTAGATCCGAGATGCCCGTTTTTTCGCGCCACCTTTCAGCGATGCCCTCCAGAAAACGGACTTCATTTGCATGCGGAAAAGATGCACCGGAAGACGTTCGGAGCAGACGGAACGTTGCACGGAGTTTGCTCACGTTCTCGCTTTAATCCTCGTTTTGCGTAATTTTTGTGTCTTTTTTTCGAAGGTAAAACGATGATTTTTTTTTGTGGCCAATAGGGATACGAGAAACATGGGCGCACCTTTCGATATATCGCACGTAGGAATGAAGCTATAGAAATAGGAGAGTGGCGCGCGTGTGACTGTTCCTCGCCACGATTTCAGCCAATGAAAACTCGCCGACTGTTTAGTACGTGAGAGAGCCGTAAAACCCACGTTTTCAAATTCGCTTTTTCCTCGACCAAAAACTATAAATAGCCGGACGTATAACTAACTACTGGCCTACCGCCGTTAGCATAGAAACGAGCGAGCCAATTTTTCGTTTTATCTTCCGAATTCGTGCAAATTTCATACGTTTTCCGAATGACTGTGCGTGTTCGCTCCAAATTGGAATCAACTATGGACGTTATCTGTACGCGTCTGGGCGCTCGGAAGACACGACATCTCGTGAATTTTGAAGGAAAAAATGTTACATATTTTAAATAAATAACCGAGCATTTTTTTTTATCCTTTGCCTGGCTAGCAGCCCCAGGGAAGGCTGATGGTTAACCGCGACGAGTATCAATGGACGATCTTGTCAATGGATTGAAATAACGACTGCAGGCTTTGGACAAGGACGCCGCCCCATTAGGTGCCACTCAAAAAAGATGTCCTTTAAATTTGACAAAAATTGGACTCCCCCTACCCCCTGTCCGCATTGTATCCGGTCAATCGGGATCCTCTCCCCCTTCCTTCGTCATTCGGACGTCAGAAACTTTAAAAAAAAATTATTCGGAAAATTTTGAAAGTTTTGCAAATTTATACTCGGAAAACGCAAATTTTGTACTCTGAAAACATTGAGAATTTTGCCAATTTGTCATTAGAATCTTTTGAAAATTTTGAAAACTTCTCTTCGGAAACTGTTAAAACTTTAACAGATCTGTACTCGAAAGCAGTTCAAAATGTTGATGATTTATCCTCGGGAAAACTTTGAAATTTTGTACTGTGAAAATTTGAAAGTTTGCAAATGGACCTGAGCTTTTAAGTTCTCTAACTTTTCCAGGTTTTTCAAGACTGGAGGTAACCTGTTTACTGACTTTTGCAATTTATAACCTGCCTATGTGAAATTGCGCTCAATTTTCTTTTTAGTGTGGGAACTGGATTTATTATTTATTTGGCATTTTTTTATGAAGTGGACGTCCGAGTTGGTCATACCCCCCTGTCCGCATTACGAATGTCCACACTATTCCTTCTCTCTCCCCCCTACCCCCTACATGAGGACGTCATTTTTGAATGTCCCCTTACACTAACCATCACGTGACGCAAAAAAAAATCCTACGACGATTACGAACAGATTTTCAATTGTATACAAATTTCTATTTGGATGTTAATTTACCGAAGTAGCTGTTAATTGGCTTCCTCGCAAAAGCGGTTTATCAAAGCAGTTTTTAAATTAATGTTAATAGCTTAATTATTGTCGTATGCATAGTATTCGCAAAGAATAGACATTTTTAAATGTACATGCATGTATATATATATATATATATATACTGTACATGCGTAAACAGGAAAAATCGCGAGACACGTCATTTTTACATGGAGCTCTCGAAATCTTTCATGCATTAATTACACTGTCCAGCTTTAAAATTTAAATATCACATAATGACGACACGGGGCATAACTTTCGTTTGTACATCAGTTCTCAATTTCAAAGGTTAAATTTCCAGTGGAAATTAAATGCCAACCTCATTACGATTGTGGCTTAATTAACATTCATGGCTTGGATTATAATTTATGATATCCACATGAAAGCACTATACTAGGAGAAATGTTCAGTGGTTTGGTCACATCAATTCAACTAGGATTTGAGATATTTTCGGAAACACAAATATGCTCAACAAGCTCGTTCACCATTTCTAATTGGAGGACAGCCAACATATTTTGCTAAATATGGCTTTTGGTGGCCATGAGTCAAACTTGTATGACAAATTAAATTTCTGACAAATTTTGAAAAAAATAAAAACCTTCTGTCCTTGTCATTTTTTTAAATTCTCTAATAATATTGCGGGTCGTTCAATGAACAAATGGAAATCTCTAATGTTATTTCCATTACACTGATCAACAGATGGAAAACTTATTAACTGCATCCCATAAGTATTGATAAATTAAGCAATCCTAATGAAATGCATGTAAATGTAACTTTATCGTTCGAAAAAATTCAGCATTTTATGGTAAACAATTCTCCAACAATTAATAATCAAAAATTTTAGGAGTGTTTCGAATCGGTAGTTTAGATAATCTTACGAATTTCTTAACAAATTAATTACATTTAATCATTACAATGGAAAATGTAGCCATTGATCTTCAAGAAACGATTTTTAACGTGTATAGTATCTGTTTTTTTCCCCAAATTAAAAAAAATATTTACACGTATTTAAAAATAAATATTTGATTAAACTACATATACAGTATATATCAAGAAAACAACATGAAATATATTATTAAAACGGAAAATCGGAAAATATACTGAATGTGTACAATTAATTTTTAGTTTTAATAAATATACGTTACAATTGTAGCAACTTAACAGAAGCATTTACATGCAAGTGTAAACACGCTTAACAAAAGTTTAAAATTACTGTATATCAGTTCCATATAAACTTTGGTACGTAATTAGTGAATCAGTTCCAGAAAAAGTCATACATGTACGGCCTCAAGTGAAGCATCCATCATGTAAAGCAACGATGGGTTTTCAAATTCAAGAAATTTTAAGTGTAACTGTTGCCTATACGTAAAATGAATTACAATTCATATATAACAGGGTACTCAGACAGAAGCTTTGCGAATCGCGTTTATTATTTGATTAAATATAGCTATATCCTCGAGTGAACTTTTAATTTGCGATACTTATGCCAGAATACCAATAATGTACATGTAGAGTACAATTTTATAACAAACACACCAGTATACGAATATAGTTTTAGGGCAGTCCAATCATAATTATAAGGGCACGTCAAACGAAGACGTCATTCGTTGGCAAAGTGTTTATAGATTGCACGAAAACTGCTGAGTTTTGCTGAAACAGCGAAAGATTTTGGTACGCAATTAGTGAATCAGTTCCAGAAAAAGTCATACGGACTCAAGTGAAGCATCCATCATGTGAAGCAACTATGGGTTCAAAATTAATGGCACGTCATAATGTATAAAAAGGCAGAAATAGAAGCGATATCAATTATATTAGATGTCACGTCATTTGTTTTGAAACATCGCGATTCCGACATTGCTTCGTTCAGCCAATGAAGTATTATTTATTTTTGGACAAGACGTCTGATGGCGTTGTTGGAGAAAGTTCGAGCGTTGCAGTGCCTCCCTCTAACGACGCCTTGTTCCCTAATAAATAATTCATTGGATTTCTTCGTGGAGTTCTCAATCTCATTTTTCAGCCTATTCATTGCTGCAGAGCACCTAATTATGCATACTCAATTCAATTCAATTCAACTCAGTACCCTACAGTCAGCAACTAAATGCCATATGGTAGGGGGGTCAAGCCCATT
>JAQGBX010002918.1:0-18724 GCA_034698745.1 Megaphyllum sjaelandicum
CAGACACATAGGACATGGTGTATGTCCTCTGTACCAACCCCGCACAGATTGCAGGTTGCGTCAACTTCCCGAAACTTCGACAGTCGCTTGCCGGTTTCGAGGGCCCCGGCTCTAGCCCTAAAGCCCTAAAGTATTATCGTACATATACTCCCTGCCTATCTTTGTCTTACATTTATAGTACTCCAGAGTACTCTTCTTGTCAAGGCCCTCTCTCCCATCCCTCCTCTCCCAATTCCGGACTCTTGTTTTGGTCCCCGCTTCAGATTTAGCCCACGAGCCTTTGGAGAGAGCATCGATATCCAATGCATCTTGCACATTTCGCTCTGTTGCTTTACGCTCTCGGTAGGTGGCGCTACAGCTCAGCCGAATTCCTGCTAGCTTTTTATCTTCAACTTGGTTGACCTCTTCACCTGCTCTGTGTTCTTCAGCGTCAACTGTAACGATTTGCTGGAAAAGTACCCTGAAGAGGATGATTTTGAGCCTGACCTCTCAATCACCTTAATTCAAGACCCAAAGAATACCTACGCCACCTTATCCTTCCACCAGTAGACTAGCCGTCCAAACCTCTGAGGAGACTTTCAGTCCACCTTGGTTCAGAGAGATTGGACCTCGCCCTAGAGTTTTTCTGCTTGCGCCCGGTTTCATGCATGCGCACCCCAAAATTGTCTGCCATTACCAACATAGGCAAAAGTGGAGCAATTACATTGATGAAAGTTAACAGGCGTGCCAGTTGTTTTAAAAATGCATTTCTACGTTTTTTGGCATTTTACTATATTTATATTAGCATCCATTTTTATATGTTGCACGTCATTAGTGCTTTGTTTTTTCCACTGATAAAAATGCTGCCCAGTGGGAATATGCAATCGGCGAGTCTGTAGCAGCTTGAGCAGACGAATTTCTATTCCCCTGCTCATTCTGCCCAGGGGGAATGCTGACGGAACGGAATAGTTTACGTGTACGAATGAAGTTTTCAAATATATTCATGTTTTCTCATAATTTTTACGAGAAATTCCTTATATATTCGGTATTTGCTCTGTTTGTTGACAATTGTTGTAAGGTGTGTTTACATAAGCTTAGTTCTCAGCGCCATATTTGAGGCTATCTGTACAATTGATAAGCTAAGTGTTTAGCAATTGCCTGATTAATTTGAAAAGTATAAACTTTGGTTTATAAACTAAGCTATAACTTGTATCTTGACTAACGCCATATCCTATATCATAATCTTATTGGCATCTTTTTTATATTTTAGGTAAGTCATCCTTTTTCTCGATTATTTTGAAGTTACTGACCGGTTCGGTAAGTGAAATTTTAGAAAAAACGCTTGTTATTAATGCGTGCAACGTAAAATCATCCCATAAACAAGTCATGCATGAACTCGTGTTCCTGGCATCTCATTTTCATGGACATGATTTCCGAAAAAAAAAATTAAGGCATGCAGAGATGTAGAAGCATTTATACTAGTAGATGTGTCGTATGATACATTGTGGTTTACAATAGCCATCATAAACAAAAACTGGTTAATTAATCATCCTGCTTCTGAAAATAAGCTCCAGTTTTTGATAGTCGCCACGAGAAATTGTGCGCTCCTTAATATGCAGCTTTTACGGTTTTTTGGCTGTGACTTAATGGGAAGATGAAGACAAACCCACTTACCAAGGAGCTAATTACTTCGGCATTTAATTAAATTCTGAAACTGGCGTTTTTCTGGTAGAAATAGCTACGCTTTTAATGGCGCCATGCACGCGCGTAGGAATATCCCGAAAGCGCTTCGAACGTTTTGAGGAAAAAGTTGGTAGGAAAAACAGCTTTAGTCAAACAGTTTTTTCATCTTTCTATTTATTTTGCCTAAATGGGGAAATAAGAGAAAATGTCAACACGAACTGCACATTTTTTACTTCTGTCTTGCCACAGTTTTTGGGCGCATGTAGGGCATGCGGATGAATGCGGTAGTGTTCAAAGTTGAAGGGGAACGCCATCGATTTTCCAATGGGAAAATCTACGAGCGGAAGTTGATTGCAGCAAACTATTTTTCAAAGTGTGCTAATCCTCGAAAGCGACGTAAAAATGGCTTTTCGTTTCTTAAGTGTTGAAAAATATCCTCGAGCTCCATAGTAAACACTTGCCAAAATCCTAACGTTTTTCTATGATGAGTTATTTAATTAAGCGCCACACGGTATACATAGCACCTAGGCGCCATGGCGCCTATAGAGATGGACTTCGAGCTATGATTTAGAAATGGGCAGCGCATTTCAAATTTCCAGCACCATCTAACGGTCGTCCTTGTCTACGTAAACATGTTCACTATGCTGTCTTTGTTAATTATATAACACAGTTTAAAAAACGACACAAAACTTGGTAGGCTACACACTCTAAAAAAATTGTACCTAATAGAACCTTTTGAGGTTCTTTCACTTGCTACAACAGGAGAACCTTTTTAGGTACTTCGAAGAACCCTCTAAAAAGTTCTTTTTCAAGAACCTTATAAAAAGTTCCAAATACACTTATTAGGTCCAATACACTAACTCCCTTTTAAAGGTTCTTTGTAAATGGTAAAGTTTCCTTATTGAAAAGGTTCAATATATACATTGAACTATTTAAGGATCATTTTGCAAGGCTATCTTTTTTTGGAATATTTCAATTTACGAAATCCTGATCAGTACCATCCATTCCGAAGTAGTTATCTGCAATTGCTGTTGTACATAACCCAGTAATTTGAAATTGGACTAAAACGTAAAATTTTTTGAACGAATATCCCAATATAAGAAAAGACTCGGTAATTAATTAAAATATGAATATGCACGTGGTTGAATGTGTTTTCGTCCTGAAAATCTATTGCTATTTAGATGTACAACTGCTATGACATAAAGTAAAAATTGAAATATATATTTGATCATACCTAACCTAACATACCTTACTGTACACCATAGCAGTTTTACGTCTGAACAAAACTACAGGTATAGAATACATTTTCAGGACGATAGTAAGCTATTCAACCAACTAGCAATACGTTTTTACAACGAAAACATTGCAATGGAGTGAGCTGATATAATCCAAAAAAAATTACATTAACCAATGATTATATTTTCGAAATCCGATTTCCTATACTTATACATGTACACTTAATGAATGTAGTAAAAAACCACAAAAACAAAAAAAGTAAGAAATCATCATGTCCATGGGTTAAAGAAAGATGTAATGTGACCCATCTGTTATCTGGTCCCCTTTTAAGGTACACTGACAATGCAAAATTGCAAAAAAACAACACACACTGGTCACTGTACACAATGCAGGAAATGTATGCCAGAAAAAACAATACACTAAAAAGTGGTCAACATAAACAGGTGGTCACTTTTCCAGGTTTCACTGTATATTCTACATGTCTAACGCTGCGAACTTCAGTAGTTGTACTGTTTCCATGATCGAGAATCCTTTTTCACTTAATACAGTCCAAAAAGGCAAAAAATGCTACCTGTACAATGGACTGTTTTATAGTCTTCAGTAACCGGAAATGACACCGTTCGCAAACCTTTGAGAGCATCTCGCGATGTCATTCGTCGAGAAAAAAACGTTAGAAAAGCATTTCTTTAGTACTTGCTGGGTCTTGGTGCGCGTTAGCCCCACGGTATTCACCACATTGTCATGTCGCCATAAAAGTTCGTACTAGTAACGGCTTAGAAAAGAAGCCCAGGTCTATTAAAGCCGACTAATTGGCTCGTAAAATGGGAAATGACCAAACTACGAACATCGAATGTTGCCACATTGGCGAACCAAGATGGCCGCCGTTTCAAAGAAAACGGTCCGGTAAGGGCAATAAACGAACAAATACTAAAAAAAGGAATGGGCAAAGTTTTCCAATGAAAAAGATTTGCTCAGTCGAGTCGAGCATTTAGCTAAAACGATGAGTGTGGGTGGTGCCCTAAAAGATAAATTAATATCTTCGTCGTCAGTTCTTCTTCGGGCTTTTTATGCCAACATGGCAAATTAGTGGACCGCTCGTAAGTTTTTGTGTGCTTGCTACAAGGAAATCTATATTGATCCATCGCCGCTTAAGACATGGTGTATGATTAATGAGTCTGAATGGGTCGCAACCTCGCAACTGAAAAAGTGAAGTAACACTGGCTTTTTGCAATACTAAGAAAAAAAAATGTTTTGCTTTTACGTTTTAACATATGCTTCGTAAGGATTTCAAGGTTAGAGAATCACTGTTGCTAGTTCGTGAATTGTGCAAAGGGAAGTCAAAACTTTGTTATTTCGATGATTTGCATGGATGTTGTTTCTGCTTTGGTGCTACCGTACGTGATTGCGTATTAAAAATCGTATAGTTTCTTTAAATTCCGCGAGATGGTTTTGTCGATAAAAACCCTATGCCTAAAGCGCTTCGCAAACTTCGATAAATTCGATAAAAGAAAATCAAGGGGGAAATGGAAATGCGTGGAAAAAGTAAATTGGAAAAAGGGTTGAGTGCTATGGCTTGGAAACAATGTAATAGATGTAAAAAAACACAAACGGGAGAAAAGAAAATTTGGCCAGAAAAGGATGAAGAAAAATGAAAATAAAAAATGTGTATAACAATGGGGAAAATGGTAAAAATGGATATGTGAGTAGACGAGAAATTGGGTTTGAAAGCTTTGCTATGATAGTAGAAAACATACCCTTTTTATAAAAACCATAGCACAGTTACATTTGAAGTTAAACAAGGTTATGTTTTTCAGTTTGCAATTGAGTATACATAGTACAGCTTTAGAATATACAAAGAATGCTTATTGCAAGCGATTACCACCAGAGTCGTTTGGAAATGCGAAAGCAGATTTTTAAGACTCAGAGTGGCACATAGATCAGTATTGGCGAAAAGTGTAACCATGCACACATATCCGGCGTATCGTAAAAATGTGTCCTGCGCTCATCATGAGATGCTAATGCGCATGTGCAAGGTTTTACGCAGAATGTTTCACCTATAGCACAACGCATGCAGTGGCGCCACCAGACACACTGACCATCACGCTGGTATCAGCGTTCATTGTGCGCCCTAAAGCTAGAAACAAGAAGCCGAAAACAAGCATCCTCGTCTTGCCTTCGGTAGACCCAGGTTCGATTCCCGGGTCGGCTATCCTCGATTGTGGTTTTTCATGTTTTCCCACAATTCCTCCAGGCGAATGCTGGGATAGTTCCTATATTAAATCGGCCATGACCGTCTCCGCATCCCATCCCATCATCGTCTTAAAAGTCCTGGTAACTACGGGAAAATTAATCAAATTGTAATGTTGGGGTGCATCATGACCTGACTGCTTAGTCTGACAAGTTGTATAATGATCCCTCCTGCCACATGGTACTATGTACTGACTGCAGGGTAAAGAATTGAATTGAAGCTGAAAGAAACACGTCGTCAAAGCACAAACCCAACTTGAAAGGTAACTTGAAATTAAACTCAAGAACTATATATAGTGCAATGATGTACAGTGGTTTGCATAAAACCCAATCGTTTCCGATTGACGTTCCATTCCATTGATCATCTGCGTTGAAAAGAGGACTCCAATATGCGTTTGGCATTCGTCTTCCGCTTTAATTCTGCATTCTAATCACCATACTCACGTTGCGGTTTTTCGTGTTGGTCCAAAGTCAGAGTTAATTTATGAGGCCTTTTAACTTTTACGACGATGAACCTTAGCATCGTGCCACAATTCTCCGAAGGTTTTAATCGCTTTATTCGCTTCGCTCCAGGCCTAAAGCCGTTCATCAGTTCGATAGTTTCATTAGATTATAGACAAAAGCGCATGATTAATCGTCGCTGCATCCAATATTGCACTTAAGATGCTACTTTTCGTCATTAAGTGATGAGCTCGGCGCACAAGTGCGGTGCCAAACGATCGTGGAAAAATTGAATTTTGCCTCGGTTGGGATGAGTGCATGAATTATAGTAGCATTTATAAAATTACAATTACTAATGAGGTGGTTAGTTGCCGTTGAAAAATTCGTGCTTCGGCAGTAGCAGATGCAACGAATAAATCTTTTTTTATTTATCATTCTGTCGACTACATGAATTTTTGTCCCCTCAAGAGTTAAGCTCGCTACTTAGTTAGGATAATTGTCGTAGCTTAGCTCGCGGGAGATTATAATTTAGCGACGAGACATCTCCAGAGATTGCGTAAATCTGATGATCTGTCATTTTGGAAGTGCTTTGATAACGGATGGGCGTCACTGCATGCGAAACGATTTGGATAAACATGAGCATATGCTCGTCATTTTGGCAAAAAAAAATTTTTTCGGTAAAAGATAAATACCATGCAAAAGTTTTGTTTGATGCTTTCCAAGTAGTAAAGCCAAGATTAGGGTTCTGAATA
Source organism: Megaphyllum sjaelandicum (assembly GCA_034698745.1). Lineage (NCBI taxonomy): Eukaryota > Metazoa > Arthropoda > Diplopoda > Julida > Julidae > Megaphyllum > Megaphyllum sjaelandicum. The sequence continues at coordinate 6,339 of JAQGBX010002918.1, forward strand.
TTTAAGGTTATACTGCAGCAATATAATGACCGCTTTTGGAAAAACATAACTAACTTTTGAAACCACGAGTCAATAAACTGTTTTTCAAATGAATTTCAAAACTTTGAAGAATTTTACTTGTGAGAAGAAAAAAAATGGACTTTCTCAAAAAATGTTGATGCATCGTATAGGACACTAGCCGTAACACCCGGCTTTTCCCGGGCTGTACTTACCGATGGTGAAGCGACGAAGTAGGCCTAATGGTGGAATCATGACCGCAGCGCCCCCATGCTGAAAGCTCCCTTGTACCACTTCAGCAATTTGTTGTAAAGGCGCTTCATCGTAAAGATGCTCCATGCAAAACCTTCGCAAACAAATAAGCATACATCTCTTTTTTATATACATGTGTATATATATATGTAGATTTAACAGACGGCTTTGTATAATGATGCTATTTGGTCAAATATAAACACATTTAGGTAAAAACAGTGCTTTTCAAACTATCCAATGCGGAGCCTGGATATGAGCCTATTGCTTTGAAAATACTGTATGTCTCAACATGCACTTCTGGTACCAAATGTATTTTTTATATACTATACAGTAGTTTTCCCGTATTGTAGAGTGAATTTTAGTAACTTTAAAATTTAAGCGAATTGCTTTTAAAGCTGGGTGACAGCATGTGCTGTATAATTTGGGTTGATAATAATTTGGGTTGATGGATTACACCCCCCTACCACATGGTATTTATTCACTGATAGTAGGGTACTGAGTTGAATTGAATTGCATTGTTCAATTTTTTGTATTAAGATGCTTGCAAGCTTGCGTTTCAAAATTTGTTTAATATTGCAAAATGCATTGGAATATCGAAATTCTTTATAAATGCCTCTCTTTTGCATAAGGGGAAGTTCTACATGCGTTAATTTTAATGTTGAAAAAAATGCATTTAGATGTACATTTTACAATAAAAGTGTCTCAATCTAAATGCATTTATTTTGCATAACGGAAACTTCTAAATGGTTATCAACCCAGTAAAAACTGCTAAACCCAAAGTTATTTTTCTTCGAGGAATTTTTATTGCGAATTAAAATCTCGTCGAGTATGTTTTTTTGACGAACTTTCTCACTTTCAATGCGCTCGAAAAAGATTTATTCGTTACTTTGGCATCCCGCAATAAAAGCAGGAAGTCGGAAAGAAAAGCCTGCAGCGATTGATGGATTTTTCTCGAAAAGTTTCCGGTAAATTCCTCGAAGTCTTTTTTTTTTAGTTTCGGAAACTTTCCCCTGCCATGGATGCATCTAACCCACTGATCAGCCATTTTCAATTTGCCAAGCAGCATGCAGCGTATTGAACGATCAAGAGGCTTAGGCCTGCCACGATAGCACATGGGGTCCTCCGGTGTCACGTGCGGTCAGCGAAGTCCGAGAAAGACAGCTTGATAAATGGCGTTGGCACAATTCTATTTATTCATTGGTTTTAGATCCTCTTACCGCAAACGGCGCACCTGGCAATGCATCAAACTGCCAGAACTGCGAATTCCTGAGCTGCTGCTGCTGCTCCAGGATCTGGAGCCATGGATCTCGATTAATTACACGCCAAGATACCGGTCAGGCTTAGCTCGACGTGTTGATCAGATGCCGAGGACGGAAACTTGAAAGTTTTTTGCTTGTCAGGACTCTTGGTGGATGGTAATATGGTGGACTTCCGGTTAAATGGTGCTTTTTTACCTACAGTCATTGCTAGAAACAAGCCAACCAATAGATATTTTAGTTAAGAAGACGTTGATATGTTTCGGTTTTTCTTAGTTTTTTTTCCCCATTATTTTCCGTTTTTGTCGTTAAAATCACGTTTTATTAAATTTACTCTTGCATTTTTGGAAATATCCTTGGATATTTACTTGTTTATAGGACGCGCGTTGGTATGGCAACACCTGCCTTTTATCGCTCTGTCATCCATGGGCCATGCACACGCAGTACATGATGCTGGAGATAAAATCTATTTTGATGGCAGTATCAAACCATGTAGAGCGTGTACACGTTCTGGAGATAAGCTCGGAAAACAATTTGTTCGGTGCCAGGAGAGTACTGTAGGACCTGTTTTCTAAGCAGTGAACTGGCCTGGAGTGAAGTTGGGTTGTCAGTGCATGGCTAGTGCTGATGGTACCGATTGCTGTCTGCTTTCAACCAATTAGAACTGAAGTGCGGCGGGTTTTGGACACAAAACCGTCTAATTGGTAAACGTTGTTAAGGAAGATCAGATTACTTTCGAGATCGTTTCATGATGAGAATGTGTTATTAATTTAATTTGACTTGTGTGGGATGCGAGAACCTCGCAAGAACTTCGTGTACTCGAATAGCTGCATTTTTTAACGTTGAAACATTTCCAAATTGAGTTATGCTTCCACTCATAACATTAGTATAGCAGCATAGGAGAAATGTTTCAAACAGTAAGGGGTCATTCAAAAAGTACGTCCTCATGTAGGGAGTAGGGGGATATGTTGAGTGATCACGGATATAATGTGGACAGGGGGAGGGAGGGGGGTATGACCAACTCGGACGTCCACTTGATGAAAAAATGCCAAATAAAATCAGTTCCCACAGTAAAAGGGAAATTGAGCGCAATATCGCATAAATTGCAAAAGTCAGTAAACAGGGAGTCTCCAGTCCTGGAAAACGTGGGAAAGTCACAGAACTTAAAAGCTTTGGGTCCATTTGCAAACGTTCGAATTTCCCCAGTGCAAATTTGATATATTTTCATTTTTATCGATTTTGATGCTGTTTTCATGGAGGAATATTCCGGGGACTGGTGTAGGGATGGTTAGTTTTTTCATCGGTCTAGAAATGTCCTGGTTTTCATCTTGAATGTTTGAATAAGTGTAGGCTACTTTCGGTTTATGGATTAGTGGATGGACTGGTTTATGGGCTGTTCAATGACTACATCTAGGACTTGAAAATCCACATCAATTCCACATCAATTTCACTATAATTAGTCTTGGATGAATCAATGTTTCAGCCCGAATACGGGTTTTGGGTTTGCTTGGAATGCGCCTCTCCCGATCCATTGCTCAGAAAACCTGGCATGCCTTATTATTACCATCCATATAATAATAATAATAATTTTATTCCAAGCCAGGAAAAGGAATAGAATGGGTACCTTGGTACCACTTACAGCTATCCTGGAGGGGTACAGTAAGAACACATATATTTACATAAATTGAGCAAATACAAGAGTTGAACAGTTATTGAAAAGGTTATACATAAAAAAGCATTAAAAACTCAGATCAATGTACTCAGCAATGTCAAGTATCCTCAACTGATGGTTAAACTCGGACAGTGTTGTTGCCATAGCAAACCTTGTGGGCAGTTTGTTCCAAATCCTACCGACTCGAAGAACAAAAAAGAAATGTCGACAGTTCTTCCTTGCAGTGGACCAAAGTAACTGTTCAGGATGACTTCGTAGATTATTGGTATTGTCTGGTTTTTTACATAGGAAGGGGGAGCTATGCTTAAATTCAATTTAAGAGGGTGCCATCATCGAGATAATTGGTGCCAAACTGGTTCGTTGTTACCCGATGTTAACAAACTCGATGTTGCATGAAGAAGTCACGATTCTGCCAATGATCCATTGTCTATACTCGGTAAGTTGGAAGATTTCGAACTTGGGGATTGACCATGGAACTGCACATCTCTATAGCCAGAAAACATGCTCAGTACGGTTACCAGGAACTTTTTTTTGGAACCTTTGACCGTTTCTAAGCGAGTTGGACGGGACGAGGTGCAACCTCCATTCTTTCAGCGCGCTTAAGTGCGATCGGATTTCGTTCTTCGCATCGGTCGTTGCGAATACCTTGGCACACAAAAGGGCTTTTCAGTTCTTGCCAGCCACTTATAGTTCTCTTCGGTTGTCAAGCTTTTCAATCCGATCCGCGAGCAGAGCGACGTAATCGTTGCTGAGCAGTGTCAATTTCTGCCAATGCGGAGAGATGACAAATTGGCTGTTGTTTTTGGGGAGGAACTCTCCACCAAAGGCTTTAATTCGTTTTAATGCCGCGGTTGCCTAGATTTTTCACTTCCACAAAAGACCGATTGTTTGCGCGGGAACAATGCGTGGCTCGATCCGAAAGCGTTCCAGGCAATAATGGATTGCCGAAAAATGGAGGATTTCACCTTTTTTTAGTCCCCACCCGCTTCACTTCCTCGCTCCTGCAAACCTGGCGACTTCTGGAAAGAAAAGAAAGGAGAGAAAAAAAAAACGCCAGGATCGCTTCAAGCTTCAGTACATCGGCTGAAAGCCTCGCCAATTTCAGCCCGGTTTCGCCTTTGGAAATGCCGTTTTATGCCGTGCCAAGACTGGTCCCAACCACTCCAGGTTTTCCCTTCATCCGTTCACGCTCTGCTAAACTGCTTTTGAATAGCTGCTTGCGCTCTGTGTTTTCCATACAAGTCCGCGTTCTGCGCCATTGCGCACCCATTTCTCCACTTTTCCATTGGCATTTACTGTGACAGGATACGGAGTTGTTGTTCGAAGGTATAGGGAAAATTCCCACCCAAACAGGAGTCTGAAAGGCTGTCTGAAAGACCAGGCTGTTTTGGCAAATTATGGAGACAATTTTTGATGAGTTAATTATTGGCGCACTTATAGCAAAGCGAATGCGTATGTACAAATGTATACCGCAAACGTTCCAATTTAATGTGAAATTTAAAGACACCGTCGTTATGAGATCAGCTAACTAGCCATCTTCGTGTATGTACTCATGATAAGAGCATTCGGATTAAGCGTAATAGCGTACCTTATCTATGAAAAAGAATCGGCTAGTATTAAGATGTTCTTAAAGTTCTTGCAAAACGGTTTGCCTCACTCTGCCGGCTCCACTTTGACGTCACATTGAACCTCCTAAGATGGCTGCCAATTTTCATTTTTTTGCAGCTTTTTGGAATCCTTTCATGCCCTCTGTTGTTATTGGTTGGTTTTTGTCCAGGCCCAACTGATCGAATGGCTGCAGTTGCAATGATTCTTTTGCATAGACTCGTCAAATTCTGTCAAAATTTCTATAAATTATCAAACCAAGCCACAAATGACACCGTAAAGACACCATATCACTGGCTGGACACTACGATGGAGATCCGTTGTTCAATAAAAATTCATTGAAAATATTGGTCATTAGAATACCGCAAAGATGATGGGACTTTCTTAAGGCGGCCATATACCCGAGGAAAGTTTTATCTGGAAACTGGGCAATTTTAAGCCAAAGAATAGCCTTAAGCTTCACGAAATTCAATATTGCAATGAAGTTGGGGTCCACACTAACGCGGTGGTAACTACCGAATAATTTTGGGTTGATGGATTACCCCCCATCTACCACATGGTATTTATTTACTCATAGTAGGGTACTGAGTTGAGTTGAATTGAATCTCGAAACGTAATCGAGAACAAGTTCTATGCTGGGATGGAATTGCGAGAAGCAGAGACCCGGACATCTTGTATACTGTAAACGCAGGTTCAAAAAAACATGGAATCACCGTTGAATGTGTTCTATAACAACGCACTAATTTAAAAAAAATATATATATACCAATTTAATAAAAAAAAGTCCACAATCTGCCCCTTAATATCGGCAATATTGCATGCAACAATGCTAGCAGTGATTGCAGAACATAAGATTAAGCAGGGGCAATCAGAGTTATTCGATCATCTAAAAAGTCCAAGTTTTTCCCCAAGTTTCTCATGCTTGTCTTGTTGGGTTCTAAGTAACATCTACGAAATAAAACACTGAAAACCTAACATATAGTTAAAATTTGCAATCATGTTTGCACATACTGTATTTTTAGAGGCAACGTAGCAATGATAGGCTGGAAAGTCAAGCGTGTATTTCTGAGCAATTTTACTAACCATGGCTTTTAAAAATAAAAATTTCAAACTAAAAGTAATTTGACTTCATGTATGGTTATATAATTGAGAAATTAAAACATTAAAATTAAAAATTTACATTTAAAAAAAATCTTTTTGAACATGCCGTATTTCCAAATATAACTTTCGTCTTGTACGGCTGGCTTTAGAAAGTTCAGTGTGTGTCTCATTTAAAAAAAATAATCTTTTGAGAAACGTTAATCTCAATCGGTGATTGGAATGAGACTTGTATTTAGAAAAAAAAATTATTTTCATCGATATACGCGACTATGACATACAGTACATACTGTATGTTCAGTATATCATATAATACGAAAAGATAAAAAAGAAACTTTATATCCAAGACGGAAATCAATCTTGGGAGGAAATTATATACGTAGGCTCGGTATAGATATCTAACAAAGCGATCACGAAAAGAGTTTTTTTTTCTAAGATTTTTGAAACCCTTCAATTTTAGACAGTGCATCGAATTTACCTCATTTGCGATTACTCGTATATCGAAGATCGTTGATGCAGTTATCAAGAAAGTGCAATGTAACTTAAGAAGAGACTGCAATGGGACAATGTTCAGAAATGCCAACGCTAGCAAGTTGGAAAGAAAGTTCCTTTAATTAAGTAAATGCAAAGGCAAATGTAGTAAATTACCCCGGCTGTATTTCTCGATATCATGCACACACTGATTACTCTTAAACTCGGGCCCATTCATTTACGTTTTTCCCATTAAGCGGTACACATTTTATACCTGCGCATTTTTTCGAATTGTTGTTCTCTGAACCCATTTTCTTCTACGAAAATGAATTGCCCACTCTGCCTATTAATCACGGTTAAATCTCGAGAATGGCTTATTTAACTTGAGCACTCGGATCCCCCAGACATATTCGCCGAGTAAATTATTCAGAGTGAGTAACGACCAGAAACTCAATTTTCGAAAGAATAAATTATAAGCGTCGTTAAGAGGCTGCAACCAAATATATAAATTAAAGACCCACCGCCAACGAAACGCTGGGACTGCCTCGTCTTATCTCGTTTCAGAAATAATTCAAAATGTATATAGCTGCTGCTTCATTCTGTTATCTGCTCACACTAATGCCCATTTCTACTTGGTTTTCCAAAAATAAGGAAAATGTTTCGAAAAGTCGTTGAAATTGCATCGCACCTTGTGTTAGGAATCACTCACAGGGAACGGCGAGAATTATCTCGAAAATTCCCCTCATCAAAGATCGGAGATGTACTTGTATTTCAATCACTGTAATTTAAATGCACTTAGGTGTATATAATGAGTTCAAGAAAACATGCTCTTATCTTGAGGAATTATTGCAAAAATGCTGAATGAGTTCTTGGTCCCGTTTTCCCGTCCGCAGAATGTTCAGATTCAGGGTGGCCACAGATCAGGGAAGTCAGGGGGGAAGTTGTCAAGGAAGTAATGGAAATGTCAGGAATTTTCCCAAATAAAAGCAAAGTCAGTCAGCTAGCAGCTCCATCCCCAATCCTCTTCAGCTAGACTCGTAACAAAATATAGTGTTGCCAAGCTTCTCATTGCAATTGTTATTCTATTTTTCATTATGACAAAAAAAATTGATGTGCATTAACGAGTAAGGTTTGGTCAGGGAATTTGTGATTTTAGTCAAAGAAAAGTCATGAGATGTGAATGCTTTTAGTTGGTGCTTTTCTTATTTTTTAAGAATATCGATGCTAACTAAACACGATCAGTCGTGTTTCCTTACATTAACCTTGCGTAAATGAACCGAACACTCGGTGGGGACGAATAAATCTTATATTTCTTGAAAAACTTTGTCATTGGTAGTTGAATCAAAGGTATTCGTCTCATCAAACAGTTTGACTATACAAGCAAAACAATTTTGGTTTTTCATGAAATACAGCATTGTAATGAAATATAATGTTGGACAACCCAGCACTCTGTCTTGCATGACATACTAAAACATGAAGAAACATGTTCACTTTCGTCCATTTTGTGATTTTTTTTATTATATGAGCTCGTATTTTTAAAAACTAATCTCTTAAAAACAAGCAACCAATGATCCCAATAGTTCAAAAATTTTAATATTTACCAAAACAAGTTGTCAGTTTATAACAAGAGAAGCATTGGATCAATGTTATAATAACGTCCAAATGTATTTAAAAAACTTTTCCCATTAGCTGAGGAGAGGTCATAAAAAAGGAGTGTGTATACGTGCTAATTATTCGTATATGTTAATCGTTCGTAAGTCAGGGTTTGCATTTTGTGATATTAAAATGAATTTGAAAACTTGAAATTATCAATTGCTTTGTTATATTTCGGTTATTTAAAGAAGAAACTTTTATCGAAAATATTAAATTCGATGTCTAATATGTTAATAAACAAGGGTTGAAAAAACACGTCGTCTATCCTAATTGGACGTTGTTTATATTTTTAATGGGTTGCAGCTATTTTTACATTTGCTAAGCTACGTTTCATGTGATTCTCATCAACAAAAGTAACCCAATGATTTATGGTACGCCCTGTATGTGCACCCACGTCCACCTCAATTTAAGGCATTATCATTTATCTTGGCGCTTAGGGGATTGTCTCAGGATTTTGAAGTAGATTTCAGGCCAAACAAATGTTAGAGAAGAGCGTTGGAAAATTTACTTAATTAAAAATGCAACCAACCATGCAGATTTTTTTTTCATAAACGCACCTCGTAAATATAAAAATTTTACGCGAATATTAATGAAGGCAATAATTAAAGTAAATCACTTGATAAAGTAATCTGGCGATGTTTATACGTCTGTAATTTTTTATTAAAAAATTTTTCGTATTTATAGCACCTTTTAAGCTCGGCAGCAGAAGGCCTAGATGCTAATTTATTGCTTTTTTAGTAACTTGTAAAACTAGGCTTCCGCATGAATGTTTAAAATTATACATTTAATCATGCAAAGCATTACTGTAGAAGTTATTTTGATTGCAGGCTTGATGTGCTTAGGATAGTTTAATAACATAGAGTAATATTGGTAACATTCAATTACTTGAAGTTTTTTGAACAAACTGAATAGTAGAACGGAACAAACTATTCAAACCACTGTGTTCAAACATAGCTTTAGCGCATGTGCACCAAAGCATGAGACTGCCAGCATGTGCTAACACATTAACACATTGCATATTCCATTTACATTTCCAACAATTACACTACTGTGTAAGCCAATTACATTTCAGTTAAAATAAATGCATTTTGGATTATTTTTCCATTATATGTTTTTGCTAATTTTGTCGCATAGGGTTTTTTGGTATTTTAATTTCAAAAGTTAGTTTAATACAGAAAATTTTTAAAAAAAATATTATTAAAATGTTTTGATAATTTTTCAACAATATATTAATTATAATTTTCCAACACGTAATCCCAAGATTTTCATTGTATTATTATTTGCAGCTTATTTTCCACAATAGCTCAACACATACGTATACTGAGTTGACAAAATTTTACAATTACAAAAATGGCGAATGTGATTATATTCTTCAAAAGTAGGATTTTTAAGTCGTATTTCTCGTTTAGAGTTGTCACTTTATAACGTTTCACAGGAAAATTAATGTGAGAAACATATTCCCATTTTCGTTTTCCATTTCGATCATTATTTTATCCGTCCGTGGTGCAATTTGTTCTGTTTAAAAAAAAAAGCTAACAAAAAAAAATTGCAAATTACAATACAAACAGCGCCAAGTTAGTTCCCAAAAGTTTTCCCATCATATTTTCGTTCGCTATTAATCTAATAAATCTGACAATAAACTGGTGGGGAGTATATGTAAATAGCTGTTTTAGCATATATCCACCTTAGCCAATAGGGGCCTGGTGCCACAATGAAAATCGTTGAAAGGAATATATGGATGAAAAATCCTCCTGACGTTTAATTTAGTGCATAGTCATTAATTTTCCCTTTTTTCCCTAGCAGTTGGCGCGTTGGTAGGAAATGGGCAGTCAGGTTTATACTAAATAATTCATACGCGTATTAAGTCTACGAGCTTGCCTGGTAATATTGGAAAAACGCATTTGTTTGAATTGGACGTGAAAGTTAGAAAATGAGATTCCCTTCGCAGTTTGGACTAGTATTTGCGAAGCAAAATCCCAATGTCGTCCATGTTCTTTCTGACCGAGAATTGGACAGTGGACAAATCATCAAAACAGTTGTTCGGCAATTACTCATTGTTTATCATGCTGGTTTTAACATACCCCTCCCCCCTGTCCGAGTGTGTCCCATTTTCACATACCCCTACCCCCCCTGGCCGGACGTCCTTTATGGATGGTTCCTAAGTGGCACATGTGCCACCTTTATTGTAACAAACTGTCTCGATACATTTCCTTTAAATGGTAAAGGTTATCAAAACTAGCAAAAATATCAAAATATCTCTTTGGGAAGTTCCCTCAATAGATAGGGATATTTAACTTATATGTCAATTTGTGCTTAAACTGCCCCTGTTTGGAGAAAGAGTTCATTTTGGCCTTTAAAACAGGGTGGTTTTTTCATGCTGTTTTTAAAATTGGACGGGACATGTGTGGTGGATTTACATAAACAGGGAGGAGGAGGAGGGGGGTCTAAAAACCTGGGAAAATACAAAACGTCCTTTATGGATGACCCCTTATAACAGAATAACTCGCGACACGTTATAAGGATATATATGTACATGTATTCAAAAAGGCTTTCACACATGTATAAATATCATTCAATAATAAGTAGAATCGTTTTGTTACATGCACGTTTTGGTTTTTAATCAATTTCTCTCCATGTCACGTAAAAAAATGTCACATGCCAATAGAAAAAACAATGCACTAAAAAGTGATCAACATAAACAGGTGGTTACCATTCAAAGGTGGTCACTTTTCCAGGTTTTACTATACATATATCGTGTTTATGATGTAGAAAACGAATACATGTACATTCTGCGTTCTGAAATGCAGAAATGCAATTGGTTTTTAGATGGTATTGAGCCGTTTGATTAACATGTTTTAATCAGTATCGACTTCATCGCAAATTGAGCTTTTTAGCTATACTTCTTGCACGATCGAATCGAAAACAAAATGGCGTCGCCGGATGAAAGCGTTAATTCGCGCCGGATGTGACGCTGGTCCACATTGGATTCGGAGCGTTGTTCCAACCCCCTGCCGTCGACATTACACGTTCATTTTCAGCACCATCATCCAAATTTCATTATTGATTGAATTTAGTGCGATTTTCAGGCCGTCTAAATCCGCGCAACTAGGACGCAGAAAGCCACATCCGCCGAAAAGGCATTAATTTCCGCCTTCATTAAGCTTTTCTGCGATGAAACGAGCGAAACAAATAAAAGGGAAATTCATTTACTTGTTTTCATTTCGGTGGCCCGGCTTGACACGATGCCTTAGGAAATGATCTCCTCCTCGGGCTTAATAAGCCATTTTATTCGCCATTAAGAAGACATGCGCGGTAGACGTTGAGCCAGACAATGACCATAATTGTCGTCGCACTCATATTGTTCGCCATGATAATGACGGAAATCAAATGGAAACATTCGGTAAGCTCGTTCCGGGGGGAAATATCGAAGCCTCATCCCGGAAGGCGCTCAAAACTTAACGTTCCCTGCCTCCTCCAATTCTCCAAAGGAAACTGGACTCGGATTGCCAATTAAGTTTCCAGACACTGCCCCGACTTTTCGCTTCAAAATGGCCATTTTATAAGCCAGGTATTGTTTTTTTCTCTTCAGCAATTAGGATCTTGTTGGGGCTTTTGCCTCTGAAAGTGTTGCCAAAGAGTCGGTGGTCACGTTACTTTTGCTGTAGCCGCGCACATTAAACGCACATTTAAAACCAGCTGAAACGGTTTTGAACAAGACTATCATGCTTGTATTTTGCAATTTATACCTGATGTACTTCCTATATTAAATCGGTCATGACCGTCTTCCCATCCCATCTTCCTCGTTTTAGTCCAAAATACGGGACATTCAACTAAATTGGGGTCCATCATGACCAGACTGCTTAGTCTGCCTTAATTTGTATAATGATGCCCCCTGCCAAAATATGTACTGACTGTAGGGTAAATAATTGAATTGAGTAAACGTTTATGTACATATGCATCGGTCTTGCTGTTTGTTATTTTCACCATCTTCAGCTTTCTCGATTAATTTGCACATTTTTACACATACAAGTTTTGATTTCTGGCTTTTCTTTTATTTCTGTGCATGCATAATTATATTTGCATTACTACACTACTTTTAGATGAAACGTTGCATTCGAGAATTCACGCTTCTTCTCTTGCCTTGCAATGCAAATTTCACGAAATTTCACGTAATAATCATTGCAAAATATTTCAATTTACCAATTGCGAAACTATATTTTTATTCAGGAAAACGAGATAGAATCGATACTTTTGCAGCACACAAAAATTGATACTAATTTAACCATCATTTTTTGATATTGCAACAACCCTTACAAAAATTTTAGGTATCTTATTGGTCAATTCCAGGTATCTAGTAGGTATCAAGGTATTTTTAAGGTATCT
>JAQGBX010002919.1:0-18720 GCA_034698745.1 Megaphyllum sjaelandicum
TCACGTTACAAGATGAAGACAAGTCAATTTTATCGAATAATCACTTTAAATTCTAAGTCTCTTTTTTTTCAAGTACTTAAAAGTCACCTTGAAACTCAAAAATAAAATGGTAAATTAAATTGATTTTTTTTTGGTTGAAAATCTGGTCATTTGATTAATATTTTTAGATGTTATGATATGACTAGCGTTACTACATAAATCAGGGTATCCCCAGACCTGGAAAACCTGTAAAAGTCAGTAAAACTTGAAAATGTCTGGAGAAGTCTGGGAAAAATGCCTTTTTTTAAAAAAAATAAAAGTCAGGTACATTCAATGTAGTCACGTTGTTGCATTCCAGAATTGTTGCTTCTACATGGTTAGATCAGGGCCCATTTTCCGAGTAAAAATTTGCGAAATTGTCCACGTTTTCGAGTAAAAATTTTGCGAAATTTTCACGTTTTCAGAGTACAAATTTGGCCAAATTTAACACGTTATCCGAGGAGGACAAAACTTATAAATTTACTACATTTTTCAAATACAGTATGATAGTTTTAAAAATTTAATTAGTCAATTTTTAAAATTTGGAAAATTTTTGACATTGTCATTGGTCAGGATAATCTTTTTAAAACCTGAAATAGTCAGGGAGTTTGCCAATGCAATTTCCTAAATTTCGAAACGTTTTTTTTTAAAAAAAAAACACTTTCAAACCATTGACTCTTTCAAACCTTTTTTGTTAAGAAGCATTTTCAATTTCTGTTTTTTAAAAAACATTTCAAAACGTTTTTTTTTTAAAAACAAGAAACAAATTTTCAAAACTTTTTTTAAAAAACTTTCTTCTGTTTTTCTTGAAGCGAAGATTTCAGGTGGAAACGTCGTTGAAAGACAGGGAGGAACTGACGTCACGCCGGAAGTACGATTACGGCGACCTCTTCCGGACGCCCAACATCCGCCGGAAGACGCTCCTCATCACCTTCGCTTGGTGAGAAATGCCCATTTATTTTTCCTTTAATTGGTGCGCTGTCCACGGATTGCGCTTAATTCCGTCCTCTGACGTCATTTTCCAATGCACTTTTTACCCTTTATTCTTTTTTTCTCCTTCAAATGACGTCAATTTTCAATGCTGTTTATCTTAGTATGACGTCATTTTCAAATGCTGTTTATCTTAGTATCACTTTGTTTTTAAATGCTATCCCCCATAGTATGACGTCATCTTTAAGTGATTTTAATCTTATTATGACGTTCATTTTCAAATGCTATTAATTTTAGTATGACGTCATTTTCAAAGGCTGTGAATCTTAGTATGACGTCATCTTTAAATGCTTTTCATCTTATTATTACACCATTTTCAATTGCTGTTTATCTTAGTATCACGACATTTTTCAATGATTTTTGCCCATAATATGACGTCATCTTTTAAAAGCTTTTAATCTTATTATGACGTCATTTTCAAATGCTGTTTATCTTAGTATGACCTCATCCATAAATGCATTTTATCTTATTCTTGCATCATTTTCAATTGCTGTTTATCTTAGTATCACTTCATTTTTAATGCTTTTACCCCACAATATGACGTCATCTTGTAATGCTGTTAAATCTTATTATGACGCTATTTTCAAATGCTGTTTATCTTAGCATCACGTCATTTTTTAATGCTTTCCCCCATAATATGACGTCATCTTGTAATGCTTTTAATCTTAGTTTTCTTCTTTAAATGTTTTTTATCTTATCATGACGTAATTTTCAAATGCACTTTTTGCCTTCTCCTTTTTCTCTCCTTAACGCCATTTTAAATGCTTTTTTTTATCTTAGTATGACGTCATTTTTAAAAGCTGTGTATAATAGTATCACGTCATTTTTTAATGTTTTTTCCCCAAAATAGGACGTCATCTTTAAATGCTTTTAATCTTCTTATGACGTCATTTTTCAATGCTGTTTATCTTATTATGACGTCATCTTTAAATGCTTTTTTTATCTTATTATTAGATCATTTTCAAATGTTGTTAATCTTAGTATGCCGTCATTTTCATATGAGGTTCATCTTAGTATCAAGTCATTTTTAATGCTTACCCCATAATATGACATCACTTTTTCAATGCCATCTTTGGAAATACAGTAGAACTCCAATTATCCGAACTCCGACTATCCGAATCGCTTTCAGAAAATAAATTAAAGGCGGAAACGTACATACATGCACAATGTTCATGTACTGTGATTCGCATTGGCTGCCCAAAAATGGATCAAGACAGTCAAACAGCTTACTTTGACCAAGATGTTCAGCAAACAATGACTTTCATTTACAATGCACATGTACTAATGTACAGCATTCGTAAGCACATACGCTATTTAACATGTAAAAGTGTTGCCTTTTCATTTAATTAATTAAAAATACATAAAGTACCGAAAATAAGCTCTTTTCCTTAAAATACATAATATAGGTACCCTTTTTCGGAAAAAATCCAATTATCCGAATTTTTGATTATCCGAATGGGATTGGAGTTCTACTGTACGTGTAAAGCTCCTGATGAAGGTGCAGTCGTGCTGAAACGTTGAGTAGTTAATAAATACACTGGTTGTGGAGAACAAGTCTCATTTACTAGATTTAGCTGTTTGCCAGTTTAGTAGTCCACCCCCTTTTTTTTGCGCATCCATAATAAACTGAGTAAGTTTCAGCACTGTGCTTTTTCAATGTTATACATGTAAATAAAAGTAAACATGTAATCTTTTGACAGGTCCAGTTTCAGGAATGGTTTAATTAAAGATGCCATAGTTCTTCGGATCTGTATGGCTTGAGCAATCACATTCATCATTGCAGTTACATGCAATTTCATTTAAAAAGGAATTACCTTCTGATACTTGTATTTCCAAGACCGAGCAATATGACTTATAGGTTAGCATTCGGTAGATCCAGGTTTGATTCTCGGGTTGGCAATCCTCGATTGTGGTTTTTCATGGTTTTCCCCAATTCCTCCAGGCGAATGCTGATAGTTTCTATATGATCATGACTGTCATCCTATCCCAGCCCATCCTCCTCGTTAAAGTCCCAAATACGGAAAGTATACCTTAATTGTGATGTTGGGGTCCATCCATCATGACCAGACTGCTTAGTCTGACTTAATTTGTATAATGATCCCCCCACGCTAAATGGTACTATGTACTGACTGCAGGGTAAAGAATTGAATTGACTTTCTTCTTAAAAAAAGGCAGTTGACATTTAATGGGCGATTCAGGTCCGTTTCATCAAAATCATCATCAATGTTGATCCAAATAGTCTTTAAATTCCAGCTGCTCTTGCATAGTGTCCTAGCTTGTTACCTGATATGAAGATAGGCAAATTCCCAGCTGGCTTTTTTCCGCAACGCCAACAATTGACTTGGAAACTACATTTATGGTAAATGTATTAAATGGCTTGTATCTGAAATTTGGAATTGGTGTTTACGGTATATTGCGATCCTGCTGTTATTGCTTTTTTTTTTTAAAAAAAAAGAAAACTCTTTGAAATATAAAATTTGGCATTGTCCTGTGCTTGCCAACAATTTTTCAACAACCAGTCTTGTTTTCAACAGTCAGTCATTGGTAATCAGCTTTCTTCTCATCAGAGAAGATGTTTAATTTATCAGCTGTTTCTTTGTACAAGAAGATGAATTTCGTTTCTTTTCTTCTTTTGTTAGTTCTCTCTTTGGCTATGAATTAATTTTAAATGAGCCGTTTGGAAACCTGCCAAACTTGATGATGCGCTTGAATAATTTTTCCATTTTTTATGTTGACCTTTCAGTGTTGTATCCATATGAATTATTAAAGCTTATTGCTTCGGAAAGTTATTTCGAGGGCCATTAATGGCGTTGACCGCTATGAATGTAGCTGAAACGCCGAGCACCCAGGTGTGTGCTCCTGAAGAAATTGCTTCAATTACGTGGAAGTTGCTCGAGTGAGCCATCATTGGCTAAAAGAAATCGATATTCTCCAACCAGAAAAACGTGGTCTTTCTCCTAGTTTTACGGATTGATCTTTCTAGTTTTCTTCAATATTTGCTTCTTTAATTGAGATAGGAATGCAATCACTTTGGGGCATAAAATGTTTCAGAATCGACTGAATTAATTAGGAAATTTTTGATTTGCACGTTTGTTGCACTACGTGTAAACCTATAACTGCTTGGGAAGTACGCATTTGGCAAATTAACTCTCAACAATCAATAATGTATTTATTCGTTTTGAGTAAGTCTGTTAAATTAAAGCTGACATTCTCTTACCAGATTGAGCCTGGAGAAATGTTTTTTTTTTCTTTTAAATGTCACTGTTAAATGTATTCAAAAAAGATCTTTGAAATAAAATGTTCTTGTTGTGCAATGTGCTTTACTTAAAATTTAAAGAAAACATTTTCTTGTTATGCAATGTGCTTTACTTAAAATTTAAAGAAAACATTTTCTTGTTGTGCAATGTGCTTTACTTAAAATTTAAAGAAAATATTTTCTTGCAGCATATTGCATTTATTTGAAAAACAATTGATGGAAATTACGTCGCACGAAATTTCCAAGATATTAAATTGCATTTTAAAACAAAATAACGGTTTTTAAAATTTTTTTTGAACCAGTGCATCAGGTTGACTTATAACCCAAGGAAAAACAAGACACGACCAGAGATTTAGATTTTGTTGTTGTTTTGTTGTTTTTGAACAACAAAAATCTCTGGTCTGTCTTGTTTTTCCTTGGATTATTTCCACCGACCACTTGAAGCTGATTGTATGTTTGTTGACTTATAACATCAGCAGAGAAAGAAAAACGTCCATCTTGTGAATTTCCAGATAAGATAATTATGCTAAATGTCGAGCCTTAAGTTTTGAACTTTGTTGATTTTAGGATTGAATATGCTACCATGGATACACTAGCTGAGATGATTTCAAATGTCATGGATTTCTACGGGTAAGACTATTGTAAAAAGTGCAATCTGGATATAATTATCCATGGATATGGGATCTCTGATTTGATTATCCTTTCTTCGTTAGACTGAAACACATTGTTGGATTTGGTGTGGGAGCCGGAGCTAACATTTTAGCCAGGTTTTCGGTAGGTGAATCTTTTGCTCCTCATTTTATGAACATATTTAATCGGTGCTAACGTTTGCCTCGAATTTAAAATTTGCAGCTCGCGCATCCTGAAAAAGTAGACGCCCTCATTTTGGTGAATTGCGTGTCGACCCAGTCTGGATGGATTGAGTGGGGCTACCAGAAACTGAATGCTCGACACTTGAAGACGAAGGGAATGACCCAGTCTGCAATGGAATATCTTATGTGGCATCATTTTGGCAAGGTAAGATAATACGAATTCCTCAAAGCTAAACATGCTGCCATCGAAAGCCAACATTTACAATTCTGGTTGCCTTGAGAAATTTCTAACTTACATTTCTTGGTAATCATTTGAAAAGGTGTCGGAGGAGCGGAATCATGACCTGGTTCACGTTTACAAGCAATATTTCGAAAAGAATGTCAACGCTTATAATTTGGGCCTGCTCATAGATTCTTACATCAAGTAAGATTTCTCTAGATTCCTCTAGCACTTCAGTAGCTAAATTAATTAGCTAACTTAATCCAATATGTTGTTTTTGCTGCTGTTTAGGCGAACCGATCTTTCCATTGTTCGTGAAATGGATCCCACCAAAAAGAAGGCTGCGCGCATGATCAAGTTAGTATCATTCCTGGAACGTTTAGTGTGATTTTGGTTTTTGGATAGATCGCCGAAAGTCTATTCATAAATATGCGAGCGCTTATGAAGCCTAAATTATTTGATTTCCAGATGTCCGGTCATGATGATTACCGGGAACAGTTCTCCTCACGTGGACGACACGGTCACGATGAATGGACGTCTGGATCCGACCAACTCAAACTGGCTGAAGGTGTGTTTGATTTCATCATTGGCTAAAAGAAATCTATATTCTCCAACCAGAAAAACGGGGTCTTTCTTCTACTTTTACGGATTGATCTTTCTAGTTTTCTCCAATATTTGCTTCTTTAATTGAGATAGGAATGCATTGACTTTGGGGCATAAAATGTTTCAGAATCGACTGAATTAATTAGGCACTTTTTAATTTGCACGTTTGTTGCACTACGTGTAAACCTAGAACTGCTTAGAAGTGTACATTTGGCAGAGCAACTCTCAACAATCAATAATGTATTTATTCGTTTTGAGTAAGTCTGTTAAATTAAAGCTAACTTTCTCTTATCGGATTGAGCCTGGAGAAATGTTTTTTTTTATTTTTAAGATTTCCAAAAATAAAACCCTCCCAGAGTAAGAAATTGGTACAATACTGAATTTTCTTTTAAAACTTCATTTTTCAGTTGCAAGATTGTGGTCACGTTTTGGAAGAACAGCCAGCGAAGGTCAGCGAGGCTCTGCGGTTATTTTTACAAGGTCAAGGATATGGTAAGTAGCAATTATTAGTATTTTGCATGTCCCTTGCTGTTAATTCACTAAGATTATAACCCAGGTATTGCATCGGGGCTGTTGCTGTTGGGGGATGTTTTCATCAAGAGCTTTACTAACCATGGAGTAGTAATATATAAATGCATCATTAGGAAGGCAGCACATTCCTGACTTTAAAACAACTTGCTTGCCATTAATGGTTTTGAATGATTCCTTCATTGGTTGGGATTTGTTTCTCATAGCAATCCAAATCTGCATTCTCATACCCTTCTTGTTTTGTAACATTGCAAGATTAAATTTCCAAACAGTCGAGTTTGTTTCGTTAATTACTTATGGAAAACATGGGGAATCTGGAATGCGATAATGTAGAACCTATGTTTACGCATCGATGGTGAACCTTGAAAAGCAACTTTCCCACGTGCTGCAATCTAATCCTGAATATTTTTGATACCGAGGCAGTAACGCCATTTATAACCACATTTATACTTAAAATAGTTTGAGACGTTATCTTCGATAACTTGTTTTCTTGCCGTTCAATTCCTATATTATGTTTTAAGCCATTCGTGCTGCTAATCGCATGCATTGATTTGATTGCAAGCGGTCCATAATAAGAGGAGAGTCTCAACGTGCTCAGTCGAAGGTAAGGAGTGTGCTTAATTTCCATGTTAAAAACTAATCCTGGTTTTGTTTTGTAATGGATGGATTAACTCTGTGCTGATGAGCAATAGCAAATTGGACTCCCCACCATTTGTATTTGTGATGGTGTTGGATGTGTTGAATTGTTTTTTTTTTTAGGCAATGATAGTTTCTATTTTATACAAAATACCTAGGATAGTGAATCTTGTATTTTTAATTTAGTTCTTTATAAAAAAAACGTCTCCAATAATACATGTACTTTAAATTGTTTAGAACTTTTGTATTAGCTTCAGTTCAGGAAAGAAGAAAGCAATCATAATAGAAAATCGTAACAAGGTGTTAAATATGTAACAAAAGTCAAGGAAATTCTAACTTTTTTCTTGTTAAAGGATCTTCATCCATATGTTAAATGTTTACTTGTGCTTTTGCTTGTACTGTAACTGAATCGGTCATTTCACCGGTTCGTCACTTATACGTGTTTTCTCTCTCCCACAGTGCCCTCTCTGTCCAGGGTGAAGTTGGCTCAGTCTCGTTCCCAGTCCATTGACGAAGATTACCTGGCCAATGCCATGCGCCAGGGAGTGCGCATCACCGAAAATCCCATCACCGAACATGCAGTCTGTTGAATCTTCTGGCCACTGTTCCTTACCCTCCTCTTCTAAGATAGAAAGGAGGGCAGGTCACACTCAATGTTATTACCCTGTTACGCCATCGTGCAGATTCGAATACTCCCCAAACACATGGCCCCAACGTCCTCTGAATTCGTAGAAGCTGGGGTCATCAACGTGGTCGTGTAATCGTACCACTTAGCAGCTCTTCTTCTGCTCTTCAGTGGTGTCTCCCATTAAACATGTTCGTTCTCGTATTTATGTTGATTCAGTAATTCCTTCTGTTTGTTAAAGGGGGTGGGACAACAGGGGAAAAGTATGCGTATTGCTTGCCTCAGTCGAAACTGGTTATATCGAATTTTTTCTCAAAACATTACAAGTTGTTAATTCTGATTCACGAAAAACATGATAAAAGCAAATTTTGAACCTTTAAAATTCGTTGTAACGTTTTTCGACTATATTCCATGGGCCAGGTGCTTTGAACTGGTCCATTCAAACAACTTAACCCAGCTTGTTTTTTCTTGCATTTGGGCAGATTTTGCAGAATAACTTTCCAGAAAAGAAATGAAGTCGGTTTTTTTTTAATGTAATGATGGAAAATTTAATTTTTAGCATTAGGCAACTGTTTTGCAGCGTCTGATCCCAGACTTTCCAAATAGTTTTTGTCTGCATTTTTTTCGCTATTCAAAATGGAAAAGGAACTTGTCTCCCCCAGAAATCTAATGAAGCTTGTTCGAAGGGTAATCGTAGGAAAAGATAGGCAAATGACCACTCATATGACTCCAAATGATAAACCGACAATTACTTTATAAACAAAATTGGATTTTACACCTGTCATAAGTACCTAATTTGGGAAGTTTACGTTTGGCCAAGTGGTTTTGAATTTGGCAAAACTAAGAAACTTTGAACCGGATCATCGAAAAACAGGATCCGTTTTTATTGGGTTCATCTCATCGACCCAGTTCTTATGCTTTCAAAAATCTCAATTGGTGAATTTATTATTTACGGGGGCTGCTGCATGATTGCGTCCAAAGGGCGATTGAAGGTTGAGCATTATTCTTGAAAGTGCTTTTTGAGGTATTTTTCTGCTGTTATAGAAATTTTTTAGAGATGTACCATAAAGCTCCAGGGCATGGCGTCATTTTAAGGAAACCATACATCTTTATCTTTTATTAGATGCTGAACTACTTTATGGTTTCGCAAGGAGTTCAGTTTTTGTTTTTAATCCTATTTTTTAATAAAAGAATATCGGTTGGTAACCTGCACGTAAAAGTAGGATTTGCGTGCGCGTGTACATAATATATCCACATCGGTTTTGAAAGCTGTACAGAATTTGTTGGAGAAAGTTGATTAAGAATTTCATGGCCTGCATAAAATGCGTTCTGTACGTATGTTTGTAAAGGTTTTTTTTAGGAATTTGCAAGCGTTTTTTTCTGTGTTATTATTATAGATCTGAATATATTTAATAAAAGCTGTAAATCACAACAACCTCTTTTGTGTTCATTATTACGTTATTTTATTTCTTGACAACTGGTGAATTCTTAAAAAAATTAAATTAAATTTCGAACCAGTGTCGCATAGTGGTATTGCAGACCCTTACCACTAGGCGACACTGATTTTCAAGGACACGATAAGTGTCAACTCTTCATAGTTTGAAACTCCCAAGACCATAGAGTCCAGGATAGTAGAAAAGATTTTATGCAATATCTTTCTTGAGGCAGCTACATGCATGTATAGTCTTTGAGAAGGTTTGAATTCAACCTTTGAACTGTTGAATTGTTTTAGATTGCAAGATTAATCGTGTATTGTTCTTAAATTTTTTGTGGTGCGAGTAATGCTATCCAGTTAATTAAACGTGATATATGTGGCTAAATTTAGATTAGTGACTGTCCACTAGCTGGAAATCCGGGAAATT
Organism: Megaphyllum sjaelandicum; assembly: GCA_034698745.1. Classification (NCBI taxonomy): domain Eukaryota; kingdom Metazoa; phylum Arthropoda; class Diplopoda; order Julida; family Julidae; genus Megaphyllum; species Megaphyllum sjaelandicum. Next base: position 9,551 of record JAQGBX010002919.1, read on the forward strand.
ATAGTGAATTACAGTCTAGACAAATTCAGTCATCAGGAATGGACACGTATCCGCATGAGATTGGAAAGGTAAGATTTAATTAATATTAACTTAAAAAGGCAACCACATTAATACTTGAACTGACAAGAATTCTATCATTGCATTTATATAATTATTTACTCCAATTTGTGGAGATATGTCTTGAATTTGCATGTCAATATACTGTACGAATCAAATTAGTTAAAAATATTGCCATTTATTGGATTTTGACCATGACAAACATATGCTCCAAATGGAAAGCTTTTAAGCTATTTCGATTCGTCTTGACGCATGGATTCTTAAAAATAGCGAAAAACGAGTTTAAGAGGTCAAAAATTCATTTCAAATTTGCAAATAATGCATTTCAATCATAACCTATGTATATGATATGCTAAGCAATAGAGCAAGTGTTGACTTTTGCAGCACACTGTATAATACGTATTCGAAATCATTTTTCGACTCGTTTTACGCCGTTTTTTCAACGTTTTACGGATTTCTCTCGTCGAGACGAATCGAACGAGCCCAAAATCAAAAAAATCGGAAAAAACTTTTTTTAAGACCAAAAAAAAGCAAAGGCTATAGCCTTACCTTTTTTTGGTCCAAAAAAAAAAATGTTTTCCGATTTTTTCTATTTTAGGCTCATTCGATTCGTTTCGACGCTGAGATTCCATAAACGTTGAAAAAAACGGCGAAAAACGAGTTTAAGAGGTCACAAATGCATTTAATAATATGCAAGAAGGACTTTTGCAGCACACTGTATAGTACGTTTTCAAAATCATTTTTCGTCCCCTTTAACTTGTTTGACGCCGTTCTTTCAACATTTTACGGATTTCTCTCGTCGAGACGAATCGAACAAGCCCAAAATTAATAAAATCAGACCATCAGGGACCAAAAAAAAAAGTAAGGCCTTTGCCTTTGCCTTGCTTCGATTTTGACCGGAAAAATAATATCTTCCAAATTGTTCGACTTTAAGCTTATTCGATTCGTCTCGACGCGGAGATTCTATAAACGTTGAAAAAAACGGCGAAAAACGTGTGTAAGAGGTCAGAAATGAATTTTAAAATTAAAAAAAATGCATTTAATATCATAACCAATGTACCGGGTATGTTATATGCCAAGCATTCTTCCACCTTTTTCAGCACACTGTACTAGTAATTATTTGAATTGAGCCGTTTTTAGCTAAAGCGCTACAATCTTGAAGTGCTTTCAGGGGCTTTGCCTGACATCATGGATGGCTTTATCCTTCGTAAGGCGGTATTTTTAAACCATCGGACATCAAGTGCTCAGCTCCGGAACAGCCGGTATTCAATGGGTAATGTACTTTTTTAAATTTCAAAAGTATTTTCGACCTATTTGACTCGTTTTACGGTCGATACGAAAGGAATTTTCCTTGAAATTACATCATTTAAAATAATTTTTTTCATACCTGCAAGCTTTATGAGCTAATAGATCGTTGCGGTTCTCAGTCGATGCTTGGCGCAAAAGAGCGATGGACTATCACGCTGCATTCTTCAAAATTTTGTTCTGGACCACTCATCGATGTCGAGCCAGGCTCATCTGCCTCATTTTGCTGCGATGCTATTCCACTTCGCAAATAAGCTTCAACGTCATACAAGGCTCCACTTTGTGGCCTGCTGGAATAATCCCGGCTAGGATTATCAAAACTTTCTGGAAAGTTTGACTGGAAGGCATCGCTACTTTGCTTAGTATCTGCCAACTTCGGTGATTTTCGTTGGTTGGAATGATAAGGATTATCATCTCTGTTGGTAGCTGATGGCGAATGTAATGCCTGTTAAACATATTGTGAGGGTTTACACAATTATGGCCGGCACAGATAGTTTGAGGCGTTGCATTGGATATTTAAAAGAATTTTTTTTTTCTAAAAATAAAAGAGGGAACCCGTTATCTACTGAAAATTTCAAATTTTCCACGCATTAATTTTACGTAAATAAAAACTAGCTAACATTTCAAAAAGCGCATAAAGGGATCACTACATGTAACAAATAAAATTTAAGCCATTTCTAGTCAGCTCTAATCGAAAAAAATGCTCCAATAATAGTCATCATATCTGTTTAATTAATTGTTTCAATATATGAATGAATTTCAGGACGATTCAACTCTCGTTACCTGAAATTTGCCAGGAAAACTTACGAAAAAAACTTTCAAGTTAAAACGTTTTGTGGTTTAGTCAAGCTCATCCATGCAATCACCGAGATCGATTCAGACTGAAAAGTAAATTTGTAAAAAAACTTAGTAAATGTATTTAATTCTCACCATGGTGCCTGGATCATCTTCTGGTGTGGTTTGAGTGCCAGGAGGCGGTGGCATAGAAATCATAACCCTGGGTCCATGTGGTGGAGCAGAGTGTGGATAGCAACGTGATTTAGTGTGAGAATGGCAGCGTAAAAAATGTGCTGTTAAAGACTCTTTAGGAACCACCTTTTGCAAGAATATGAGAAAAACAAACATTCAATGAGACCAGGATTGTGCGTTATAGTCTTTGCATAAATGTCTAAAACGAGTGCTTTCCAAAACAAGTGCATTCATGAGGGGTTTGATTGAAATGTACTACATGGAAAATTGATGACACGTGTTGTGAAAGTTGTTTTTTTTCGAAATGATACATTGCTATCACACGACTTTCAAAATATTCTGGTGTGGTTGTTTTTGGACACCTTATTTTTCACAAATAAATGTATTCGAAAAAATTTACCTGCAGGACAGTTTGAATTAATTTTGGTGTATCAGTTCTGCTGCTCTGGTTTTCGATAGATTGAAAAGGGCATTTTGGCGACTGCGATGACTTAGCTTCGTCTTCAATAGGCACTCGAGGATTCGCTTTTTTGATCAGCCTTTTTGCCCGGTGTCTCAAAATATCTTGAGCAAGCGGATAATCCTTAATGGTGGCGTGTAAGTCAGATTTGCTCAAGACGAATAGGTTAGAAAACCCTTTGGATCGGACGTCCGCAGTCCGTCTGTTTCCAAAGCCGAGGGACAACAGGCTATAAATGAAGAGTGAAAACCTTATAATTCGCAATGATGTTGTGAGAATAAAAAGCTAGCACTTTAATGAAGGCACTGCCTCTTAATATGACTTACCTAATTTCACCAAACACACTTCCTTCAATCAAAGTTGCCATGACAACGTTATTGTTTTCTCCTCCCATCACTTCGACTTTGCCATAATTTATGATGTACATGTCTTTTCCAACTTCTCCCTGAAATACGGAATCCATATTTATTGATACATGTAATTGACAGGTCACGATCAAACCTCATAATTTGGTCATTTGCTAAGTGATTTCACCTTCAGGCAAATGTAATCTCCTGGAAGATATAAGTATGGTTTGAGTTTCAGGACTAGCTCTCGTAATAAATTTCGGTCGAAATCCTATAAGCAAAAGCAAAAGAATTCTTTGTCATTTAAAAGGGTATTAATAATGTACGTGTTTAGCTTGCAATATTCCGATTCTCCATTTTGATTCAAAACTTGGTATTGCTTAAATTTCCCCCAAGAATTTAAAATAATTATCTATTACACGAACAAATGGGGAATTAAATAATCAATAGAATCGATCATGATAATTGGCCAGATCGACCAGAGATTCAGTGATATAAACGAATTTCATTTTTTTACCTGAAAAAGCTCTACTTTGCTGAGAATGTTGAAGTGAACGTACATGGCGATATCCATTTGCATTTTATGAGGTAAGAACCTCAAACTTTTATGTTCATCTACAAAACCACAAAAAAAAGTAAATAATGTTTTTGCAAATGTTCTTAAGAACATAACTGTTTGAGGAAAGACTAATTAAATTTAAAGACTATGAACGTTTACCTAATGATTTTTGCTGCTGCCAATTATAATTGAACCACACGCGAGTTCGAGAGTGAAGTTCTTTCATTAAGTTGAGACGTTTCATGTAAACTAGAGTGCGATCCATTATCCTACGATATTCCTCTTCATTTTGAGATGCAACGGATAAATTATCCCTTATCTATACTTGCAGAAAAAAATACAGAATCATGATTATTAATGACTAGAGCCCCATAAATACCACTATAAATATCCTAACATATGGCAGGATAAACGAATGAATGTCAACTTACCTGCCCTATCAACATTGCAAAAATAAATACTCCGGACAGCCAACTGAATGTCATGAAAATGTATTCCCCCTCATGGGTGGGGGTCGGATTTTTACCGATAGACGTAGCAATCTTTGTGGCAAAAAGGAAGCATCGAACGTATCTAAAATTATGGATAAAACCACAAACATCATTCCCAATATTAGTGATATAACAGTATAACACTGTACTCAGATTGCACTTAACGCATTTCCTTCTCCATTATAGACCCATACATTGTCCGGTCTCCCGATCCCTTCATAATCAGAGTAAGCATAATAGGCACAGGCGTTTAAATGAATTAAAAACAGCATGTACGACAAGGTGTGCAAGATTCTTCAAAGAAAAAACGATGACAGACTGTAAAACAAAATTAAAGCGACTTATTACAAAAAAACCGGTCAAGTATTGTTCAACCTTATAATATGTGGTAATTTGGCGACACGGTCGAATCGATCGAAAAACTCCCAAAAGGTGTTTATCTGAAAAATTTAATCCAAACATCAACGCCCACAAATGGAAAAATAATACAAATCGGATCGTTTTCTGAGTTTGTTCTCTCGTACCTTCAACATGCGAGGCAGACGCAAAAGTGGCCGGAATCCAAAATAGAAGAAAAGCAAGTCCAAAGGCATAAGCGACAATAGATCCAGCTGCACAAAAAAAATTAAAAATGACACGGTGAACAGCACGGGATAATTATTGTTGTCAAAGACAATTTCTTGAGCAGTTTATGACGTTTGGTATGTGCATCGTAGACCACCTTAAAAATCCAACTTCTCCAATAAATCCTCGATGTTTTCTTGGGATCACTCTGCAAATGCGCATTTTTAATAATCGTAAACGTACAATTCTGTAAGACCTAAAGTCTAAAAAATTAACAAAACAGAACTTACTATCCAAAATCCATCTTGCAACACCTTAATGAGTGGCTTCCATATTACTAAATCGAGTAGGTAGACTAAATCAGCAGTATAATCGGCCACTAGCCACAAGTACAGGTTTTCGGAAGTTTGATAGGGAAACGAGGCTCTCAAAACCACGCTCCATGAATTATATAAATAACAAATGGAAACCAGAGCCAGCCACAAGATATACACCCTGCCTGAAATACAAGTGAAAAATAATTATTTTTCAAAGGACTGTTGAGAATAAATTTGATTTCAGCCAATACTGCATGCCCTGGAGCGTACTTTGCGGATCAACACACTTGCGCCGCGAAGAAGTTAACCGTAGTTTCACTAACTTGTACCACCAACGTTTCCGCCGAGATTCTTGAGAGAAACTGCCATCGTTGTTGCACTGGTGCGAATTAGACTGAATCGATGAAGTGAATGTGACGAATGATTCAAAACGATGCCGATTTGCAAACTCCAAGGATGGAGCTGTAAGAGTTCAAAATGGCGGGATTTTATGACGGATTGCCTTGATCTATAAAAATATAATATTCTAACTAAGAACTTACTCATGGATCTTCTGCTACCCATTGAAGATGGTGTTGGTGGTTGCATTATCCTTTCTTTAACTCTTTGGGCACGACGGCTCAAGCCCATCACAATGGCATGGATTTTCTCATAAATATACAGTCCTTTTTCAGCGTCCATCCTGTGATAAGCATATAATCATCAAATTACCACGTGCTTTTTCTAGAAAAAATTGATATATCCCATTTTATTTTTAGGAAGAAAAAACGCTACAATTGAGCAAACTTGAGATCGTTTATATTTTAGCAGGCGATTACTATAATGACACACTGTATGGCAATTCTTACAACAACAAAAAATATGGAATTTCCTACTTGCAGTTCAAGTCAAAAAAACTTGTGGATTTACAACTACAGTTAAACAGTTATAGTTTTACTGAGGTGTACGTGACTAAAGCTTTACCATAGGAAACTGATGTTATTGTTTCAAAAAGCAATGTTACTTTTGCTTTTGCTTACTGTAGTGAAACTATAGAGCAAATATTGCATGTTACTGTAAATAAACTAACTTTACTGTAAAAATGTTAGATATTTGAACAAAAGAATATTTTTGCTGGGACAAGTACCTCACAAACAAGGGGAACTATTAATTCTAAAACAAAACAAGAAAATGAAGGAACTTTTGGCCAACTATATGTCGCCTCGCTAAAACTTCACAATTTCTTGCAATTTGCTGCATTATAAGCTATTTAATTTTTATTACTAACGATGTGTTGGATTCACTGATAGACCGGGAGGGTGTGGACACGAAAGACAGCTGATCCCAAGCCTGTGGAGTTGGAGTAACCGGAAGCGAGTGAGTCTGCAATGGAAACAGCTGAGCGCAACCTCTTTCGGTAGTATGAGTCGAGCCATCGGATGTATCTGAAAAAATGCAAAAAAAAAATATTAAGTGAAAGCAGACTATTTAGAAAAAATCTGCCAAATCGCGACTTTCCGGACCTTACCAGACTGAAGATACTGGCGTTTATGATCATCAACCACGAATACGGGATTGTCCAACCCGCTTGGACTATCTGGAGCACAGGGATGGGTCACGTGGATGTGTGGCATCGCTCGACCAAAGGAAGATGAGACACTAAACTCTGGCTTCAGCAATTGCAATGCCAATTTTTCGTGAGCGTGAGGCATGGCGAATAGCTGAACAAGTTAGAAAATTAAAATTAATATTTTTGAATTTTTAAAGAAATTTGTAAGGGTTGTTCAATGACGTTTTGTCTGCGGCATTGCATCGCTTTGAATGGTCTAAAAGGTAGTTAAATTTCTTTCATATGTGCCAAAAAAATTTCATATAAATGTCATGAGATGAAAATATTCTTCAATTTGTATGAAATTATTTAATGAAAGTACTTTCTTTTTATCAGGACTTGGTTCGAAATACAAATATAACCTGTAAAACTGTATGTTAGATGAATGTCAGTCAAGTTTACCACTGCATGAACAATTTTTACAAAAAAATATAAGTACTGCCTATTATTCCAAAGAAAGGGGTAGATATTACATAAATGAAACGCTGTCGATATAAAATAAGTTGAGATTTTTATGTAAAAATCGATTCCGAAGCAATATTTATAAAAAAAATAAATGCCATTTATATAGGCAATAAAAAGGAAATATGTATTTACTTACATATCAAAGTACAAATAAACACCAGCAATGCCCACAATTAATTAAAAGAACCTAAAATATTCAAAGAAATCAATGTCAAAACGAAAATGATACAGCGAGTTTAGGTCAAAGTGAAAATGATACAGTTTCGTATTGAGTAAACAAAAGTAATCAGCCATTGAATTCTTTGCAAATTAATATTTAGTTGGCAAACCGTTCTGGCGTCTGACATCCTGTAGGCGTTTGGGGTACGATTCCACAGTTTTTTTATTTGTGAAATCAGGACTAATCTTGTCCCATTCTTATGTTGTTGGCAATTGAATGTTTTCTGATTTCCAACTCCAGTTTGGCCCAAAGGTTTTCAAGCACATTTAAGTTTGATGACTGAGCTGGTGTTTTAAGCACTTTGGATCAGTTGTATAGGCACACTCCTTCACAATATGAGATGTGTGCTTTGGATCATTATCTTGGATCGTTATTATTCAATTTTTCTGCACTTGACTTTAAATTCTGTCCTAATATATCAAGGTACATGTGCTTGTCCATGATGCCCACGATGACGTGCAGATTTCCAGGTCCAGCAGCAGACATATACTGTATAGCCCCAAACCATTACTCCATACACTGTATTTAGTGTGGTTTAATTAGTTTTATTTCGCCTTATTCGTTTGGATACTGTACGAGTTATAACAAGCATTTATCGCTCGCATCATCATAATACAATTCCTTCAACCTTGTTGGGATGTAGCACTGCACAGTGCATGGTAGCAATGCGTTCAATGGCGACGACGTGTTTCCCAAGATGGAAATTTTTCGATGGACGTTTGCGATAGGTAAGTACACTCTATACTTGATTTCTTGTGCAGATTCGATTTTCAATTATCCGTGTTAACTGTTCACTCGTCCGGATTTTCCAAATTTGTATTATTCGAAACAACATAGTGGGTAAAGACGGTCGTTTTTTTTTGGAATGCGCCTTGCAAATATACCATATTTTTCTCCCGTTTTTCCTTTGTTTCTTCAAAAAAAACCGATTCTTACATAAGCTGAATTTTCCCCAACAAAAATGCTTTTTCCCCCACCCCAAAAAAAGCAATTCCCCCACCTTAAAAAATGGAATTTTCTTAAAAGAAAAAAAAAAAACAATTTTTCCCTTCAAAAATTAAATTTTTCCCAAAAAAAATTAAAATAGAATTTTTATTTTGAAATTTTCGCCCCTACAAAAAATTGCATTGTCCCCCATAAAAAAATTAAATTTTTTCCTATGAAAAATGAAATTTTCTCCCATAAAAAAAATTAATTTACCTTCTTCAAAAAATTGAACTTTACTCCTACAATTAACCCCCTTAAAAAAATACATTTGCCACCTTCAAAGCGTATTTTCATGGGTCGATTAATGGCGTTTGTTTCAGTTTTTGGCATCTTCCGTTCGCCAGTGTTGCGTCACGTGTTGGGATGTAGCACCGCGCATCCGTTTGCACAGTGTTCAATATGGCGACCACGAGCTCCTGCTGCATGTTTTCATGAACGTTTGCGATAGTTTCAGTAAGTACACTCGGCTCAGTTACGGCTATTAATTTAAAAATAAGTTAATTTTAATAATTGGATGTTTGTTGGTGGTTCTAAGTTCGAAATTCTGTTTGTTTTCAATAACTATTATACAGTATGTAGCAATCCCCTTTTCATTTTTTCAGTTTTGGCCAAAAAATCAATGTTCTTTGAATCGCTCGATATTGGTGTCATTCGAAGTGGTAAAAAGTGAGTGGAAAAGGTCGAAAAATGGATTTTAAATTTTGAAAAAAATTGCTAATTTTTCTGTTTTTTTTTCTGTGTCCATTTTAGCCCATTTCCGTTTGTTTTTCAGACTTTTCAATGCGGTTTTCGGAATCAGCGTAAGTTTCGGTTTGGCATGTTGTCTTCCACGCAGTGTTCC
>JAQGBX010002920.1:0-18720 GCA_034698745.1 Megaphyllum sjaelandicum
TACCAAAAAAGAACGTCATGTGCCTGGACATTATCCACCCAAATGTAGGTCCTCAACCTGGTGCAGAGGACGAAACGTGGACGAAATCCGCGACGTCACGGGCACCAATTCAGGACGTCATCAGGACGAAAAATGCTACCTGGGGTATAGACATTCAAACTTTTTTCAAACTTCATTTTCGCAGACCTTCACGTTCTTATTTTTAGTAAAATCTGATAGTTATCATGCTGCAAAGTGAAAACACAAAAATTCTTAAGCCTCCCACTCAGCAGCCTGCAACCATCAGCTTCCCCGCCTATATTTGACTACTTGACAGCTTAAACATGGTTTGCAGTGGGATGGAACCCTTTTACCGCTGTTGGACATCTCTGGCGACATGTTTATTCTTCTGTTATACCTAATCAAACATCGAAAAGAACCCTTCAGGTTGCTCACTTTTGGGTCCATAAAAGGCCCATATAGGTTCAACCACTGGTCAAAGCGGATCAAGGGGATGTCCACCCAGGACTTTGCTTTATCTTCTCAATGGCCTTCACAGTGGTGCAAAACTAACATTGGATTTGGTCTATTCTCAGGCTTTACTTATGCACGCGCGGATAAAATGAGCCCTTACCCCCCGTGGTGTGAGCTTTAAGAATAGCGTCCCAGACTCTGGTGCCAGTAGAAGGGGACAGGTCCTTTTTATTTTAAAGACTGTTTGTTATGTTCTTCTGTGTGGAATTTTCTTTCTTAATTCCATTTCTGGGTTTGAGGAAATACGTTCAAAAGAATGGTTAAACGAATTTCGAAATCATTTTTCATGCGTTTTTCAAACGTTTAAGTTACGAACGTATACGTTTAAGTTTAATGTGTTTGGTGGACATTGTTAATAATCACGTCATTCATGAAGTTAATCTGCGTCATTTCACTTTAATTGTATTAAAAAAGTCTTAATGTATTTTCATTGCAAATAAATAGGTTCCTGCACACATGATGCCGTATATACAGAACTCTGTATATACTGATGTACATTGAAATAAACGTTCAAGTTTAATGTGTTTGGTGGACATTGTTAATAATCACGTCATTCACATCATTCATGAAATTAATCTGCGTCATTTCACTTTAATTGTATTAAAAAAAGTCTTAATGTATTTTCATTGCAAATAAATAGGTTCCTGCACATGATGCCGTATACAGAACTCTGTATACTATATAGATACTGATGTTCATTGAAATAAATTGTAATATCCGCTTCGCCCGATTAGATCCACAATGGTCAATAAAATACTGTATACATCAGCAAAAAGCAATTCATGTTTTCCTAATGTAAAATTACTTAGATATTTCACATTACGTAATCAAACAGAAATGTTCAGTTTAATTTGAGAACATATACTGTAAATGTATATGCATGTATGCTGTATTAACACAGTATACTGGTATATACATGTATATTTTACCTATATATTAAATAAAACCTTAAATAACATCTTTCCCTCTTGATAGTAGTCAATAGTCAATTTATAGGCAAATTTGCTGATTTCTTCAGCTTTCTGTAGGTCTGTGGTTCACTAATGGTAATATTTTCAAAGTAGAAATTTATAAAAAACACATTAAAATTTGCTTTTGTAATCAACAAGCAGTTTGAAAATTGGACGGGAAATGTGGGGGAAGTTACGTAAACGCAGGACAAGGGCGGACAGTGGAGAGGGAAGGAGGGTCTAAAAACCTGGAAAAATACAGGACGACCATTTTGGATGATCCCTAAGCGAGTAGTGTCAGATAATTATCGAAAAGTCGGCAAGACTTGAGATAGTTCACAACCATTTCATTCTTTGTTTGCTCAATGTTTCGGGGTTCCCATGCCTTCCTCAGAGAGCCATATGGCACTTGTACGAGGGCTGTTCATTAAGTTCTCGCAATCACTTAAATAAAACGACTGTATGGTGTTTAATGAAATTTGGTATGGAAATACTTGTAAACGTCATCTATTATTAAAAAAAAATCCATTTTGTGAGATACATTTTTCAATTGGTTTTTGGCATCGTTCTTGCATCGCTCAAAAAATGCGATCGGCTGGCGTTTATTTTACAAAGCTACTAAATCAGCATGTCTGATGGACACTGGCTGTCCACTTATCTGAGCATGGTCCATTTCTGAACTTTTCAATCCACTCATAGAGCGAACGATTGGAACTTACTTGGACCTTAAACATTGCACACATTTCTGCTCTTGAAAATTTTGCAATGCTTTTTAAAGTTAAAAAAAAACGAACAACCGACCGCTGCTGAACCGCATCTCTTCGGAGTCCATTTTTGCAATTTTCAAAACATATATTTTACAGTTGAAATATGTTCAGGAATGATTGAAGACTTTTTCCAACAATATTCATTAAAATCCACAAAGCCGTTTATTTTTTAGTATATATATATATTTTTTTTAATTTTTTAAATGATTGAAGAAACACCCCTCGTAGCCTATTTGTGCCCCACCAATCTGGGTGTACGTACAGTCCCTGACTGTCATGGATACGTATTTGGCAGAAGTTTCTAGCACAAAAAAAAATTGATAGCTATGTATGTGAAAAGTTTGTCATGGCACGGAGATGCTTTGGAAACGACCGGAGAAATGAACGGAAAAAGACCAACAATTGCTCATTTTTAAGTCCAGCATATTGCAGTCCCATCAGTTTTGAGTCAAAAAAAATAGGGGCGGCGACCGCCCATTGCGCCCCTGAATATCCGTGGCCCCAAATCCCCCTTCCTGGTCCCTTTGGTCTAGCACGGGCGGCAGGAGCTGATTAAGGCCTTTTGTGCAGCTTGTTCCGCATGGTCACAGCGCTTATCATCCATCCTCATCACATTGGGGCCCTGAACAACCCGCTTGAAAAGAGCTCCTCGGGCCGAACGAGGCTCTCTCTATAACTTATGAACTCCAGAAGAGAGTGGCCTATTCAACGTGCAAGAAGCAGAAAAAAGGACTGGAACATTGCGGATAAAAGCGCACTTAATAGACCTGTCAAGTGGGAAAAAGGGCGCTCTGAAGAGATCCCATTGAATCATGTGATTGAATGACCTAACAGTGACACGCAATCTGCGGGGCTATACTTGGAAATAAGCGAGGCCGTTTGTCACGAGGCCCCATGGCAGGACGCCATTTAGGGTTTTTGATGGGATATCCGCTGGTAACGTGTTGACTGAAGTGTCAAGACTGAAACCCGAGGTGCGGTCCGTTCCGGGTGCGGGGAATCCAACTGTGAAAACGTGTTACATATAATCAGGATACTTTCAGCCAGATGTTTAATTATGGGGAAAATAATTCCCAAGTATGCAAAATTCCGAAAGTGGGCCTGCATATGCATGGTGAACATCAACACATTCAAGAATTGACAGCTAAATTTATTTTTCGAGTTAATGTTTCAATATTTTCAAAAATGTACTAATGTTTATTTGTATAGCAGTTTTACAAAATCAGCTAGCATAAGAAAACTTTAAAGAATTTCAAATTTATCTTCGTAAAATTGTTGAAAGTTACTCGAAAAAGATTGGCAATTATGCCATGTGTCCTGTAAAATACAGTATATAGTTGCAAATTTTAAAAATTTGTGCTTGGAAAAAGTTGAAAATATTGCAAATTTGAACTTCGAGAAGTTTCAAAATTTTGCAAATTCCTACTCTGAAAACGTGGAAAATTTCGCAAATTTATACTCTAACAAAATGTGGAATATCGTGCAAATTTGTCCTCGAAAAACGTGGAAAATTTTGCAAATTTATAATACGTGGAATATTTCTCATCATCTGTTTAAAAGTAAATTTGCGAATTTTTTTTTTAAAAAAAATTACACATTCCTGGAAAAAAATGCACATATTTGAACAAAATTAGCAGATGAGGGACAATTGACTGATGATGGATTGTTGCTAGAATTTAGCAAATTGCAGCCCACCCCCTAGCTGGCACCCTCATCGTTACGCTACTGATAGTGAAGCATATAGCAAATATCAACCCATTTTGGCTGGGAACTTAAAAAACTTGAATTTATAAATTTTAAATTTCTTTATAACTTTTCATTATAAAGCGAGAAACAAAAAAATCGAAAGTTATACGAAACATTTCAATTAACAATTACATCGTATGTTAATAACTGAGAGGACATCAACTTTACATGTAAAACACATTGTTTATGAAACTTGGTAACACGTATAATGTAAATAAAACTGGTGCACTGTACTTCTATGTTTAGTTACCGTATGAATTTCACCATGTAAGCTAGCTTGAAGCTCTGCTGCTAATTTCCTGATTAATAAGATGCAGGAATCGGTGTTGTGTTCCCAAAATTCATGAACACTTCCCATTACAATTTTTTGTTTTTAAAATACGACGGCTGCATTTTTCGCTAGTTTCACACGATGGGGATGAAATCGAAACCCATGCCTGTCCGCTTATTGGCCCGTATCCTCGTTCACATTCCAAACTCGTCTCATACTCACCACCATGGAAAATTTCGACTCCCCCTATACGTTTTTTCCTAAAATGCAAGAGTAAGGCGAAACTGCATCCGCTTTCGGAGGCTGCTGATCCGGTTATGAGTTCCGGTCTGCACCACGATGTCCATCCAAGAGACAAGTCATTGTACAAGAACGTTTCTAACATCAAGTTTTGAACATAGGTACATGTATCCATGTATTGGTGATTCTAATGGTGAGAGGAAACAGAAACTTATAAACTTGGATCACCACGCGTCATGTTATATAGCCTACTGTATAAACTCAAAAACCATTTCCTATATTAGGCAGAAATAAGATTCGAATGTTTGAACTTGAATTAGTCAAGCAATTAAAAAATATATTCAGATTATTCAGAAATGTCAAGCTCTTATAATTTCTAAGCAAATGTTGTCATTCGAATTTTTGAACTTGATCGAATTACTACGTGTCATGTCAAGCAATTAAAAAATCTATTTCAGATTATTCAGAAATGTCAAGCTCTTATAATTTCTAAGCAAATGTTGTCATTCGAATTTATGAATTTTTACACTGCTTGGAAATGTTTTTATGTTACAACCATGTTACATAAAGCATCCATGATTTCACACCAATGCACACCCACGTAGAATGCTGACTAAAAAATGACGTCATTTTTTGGTCATTTTTTTTCGGAAAATGACCACTCCAAACACGTCAGAAAAACACGTCATAAAATTTTGGTCATTATTTTCTAAAAAGTGACCAATTCGGAAAAACGACGTCATTTTTTGGTCATTATTTTTTGGAAAAATGACCACTCCAAAACATGCCAGAAGAAGACGTCATTTTTTGGTCATTATTTCTCCGAAAAATAACCACTACAAAACAAGTCAGAAGACGACGTCATTTTTTGGTCATTATTTCTCCGAAAAATGACCACTAAAAACACGCCAGAAAACAACGTCATTTTTTGGTAATTATTTCTTTGAAAAAAGTCCTTTTTTGTTAATTATTTTTTAGAAAAACGACCTCTCAAAAACACATGAAAAAACGACGTCATTTTCTGGCGATTTTTTTCTGGATAATGGCCACTCTATAACACATCAGAAACGACGTGATTTGTTGATAATTATTTTTTTTCCCGAAAAATGACCACTCAAAAACACGTCAGAAAACGACGTCATTAATTGGTCATTTTTTTTTTCGGAAAAAAGTCGCGTGATGCAAGTAATTGCTTACATGCGACGTTTGCTCGTGGTTCTATAGAACTAGATTTTACACAAGTTAAAATATCTGAACAGTTTACTGCAAAACCAATTCAGTAATGTCGTAATGCCTAAATTTAATAAAGGTTCATGCATGTGCCATGCATGCAGAAACACATTATTCACCAGCTCGGTGTTGCGTTTGTGACTCTGACACAGCCCCCGTGTTTTTTATTAAATATTTACCTTTTGTAAAATAACAGAAAATATGACATTTTCTGCAAACAATAATATGTTCGAAAACTTGAGTTGGCTTATACATGTTTGAAAAATAAAACTAAAGAAAGGAACTAATTTAAAATACTTTTCAAACACTCAAAAAAAAAAGGGGGATGCCAAATATATAGTGTTTTAAGGTTCTTTAATTCCCTTTCTACACCTTCTAAAAAGGTTCGAAAATGTGCAAAGGTTTAAAGGTTTTTTGTAAATGGAAAAGGTTTTTTATAAAACGAAAAGGTTCCATACATCGATAACTTTAATGGTAAGGATGATTTAAAAAAGTCAATTCTTTTTGGAATATTGATCGGCCTCATTCATTCCGAAGTAGATATGTGATAATTTGCTATATGTTTTCAATATGAAAACGAGGTTAAGCTGAATAGCTGCAATAACCTAGTAATTTGAACTTAAACGTTAACATTTTTGAACAAACATTAAAATGTTTCATCAAATTTGTTTTGAAAATCTAGTGCTATTTAGATGTACAACTAACATAACCTAACGCGTTCAAACGTTCAAATTTCTGTGCCAAACAATTCAGTTTGTACTGTACCCCATAGAAGTTGTACATCTAATCAGAACTTTACATTTTCAGGACGAGAGCAGCTTATCAACCGAATAGCCAGGGGCGAAGGGTTTTTCGTGAAGAAAGGGAGGGGGGGAGGTCAAATGTCGATCGAGGTACCAACTTAAGTGCAGTGGTCATTCAAACCTGTGACAGTTGCGGCCCCAGGCAAGATTAATTTTAATATACGCAAAATTAGAATAACAAATTTTTTTTCAAAATTTAAAAATTTGTATTCAAAAAACAATGTAAATTTTTAAAATTTGTACTAACAAAAAGATTGAGAGTTTTGCCAATTGTCCTCGAAAACTGTTGGAAATTTTGCAAATTTGTCCCCAGAAACTGTTGAAAATTTTGCAAATTTGTCCTCGGAGTCGGAAACTGTTGAAAATTTTGCCAATTTGTTTTCGGGAAAACGTGGAGAATTTTGCAAATTTGTTCTCGGAAAAACGTTGAAAATATGTCAAATTTGTCCTGGGAAAAACTTATCAAATTTGTTCCCCGAAATTGAAATAACTGCGAATTTGTCTTTGTGCGTTTTCATGGACAATTTTTGAAAATTTGTACTCAGAAAAAACGTGGAAAATTTAAAAAAAATTGTACCCTCGAAAACGTGGAAAAATTTAAAATTTGTCCACGGAAAAGAGTTCAAATTTTTGCAAATTTGTTAACAAAAAACCGTAGCAAGTTTGTCCTCCAAAATTGAAATAATTGCGAATTTGTTCTTGATAAATCATGGAAAATTTTGAAAATTTGTACTGGGAAAACGTGGGAAATTGTGAGAATTTGTCTTCAGGAAAACGTGGAAAATATTTAAAATTTGTCCATGGAAAAACATGGAAAATTTGGCCAACATATTTTCGGAAAAATGTGGAAAATTTGTCCTCGAAAATTATTGTCAAAAATATGGCGAATCTGTATTTGGAGTATTTTTGGCAAATTTGTGCTCAGAAACTGATAAAAATTTCCCAAATTTTGTTCAGATGGAAAATTTTCTTGTTTTTCCTCGAAAAAACGCGTAAAAGTTTGCAAATTTTTACTTTGAAAAACCTGGAAAATTTGGTAAATTTTGCTCAGAAATTGTTAAAAATCTTGCCAATTTTTCCTCAGAAAATCGTGAAGAATGTTGCAAATTTTTACTCGGAAAAAGCTCAAAAACAGTGGAAAACTTTCCCAATTTGTCATCTGGAATTTAAAAAATTTTCAGAATTTTTTCAAGGGAAAACGTGGCAAAATTTTGTAAAATTTGCCCAGAAACTGCATGTTGAAATTATTGAGTTTCTCCAAGGAAACGTGGAAAATTTTGCAAATTTTTCTTCAAGAAAACGTTGAGATTTTCGCAAATTTTTATTCCGGAAAACCAGAAGAATTTTTAAAATTTTTGCTCAGAAACTGTTGAAAATTTTGAAAAATTGTCCTTTAAAAGAGTTAAAAATATTACGAATTTGTCCACTTGGAAAAGTTGGCACATTTTTCCTCGAAAAGACGTGTAGAATTTTGGAAATTTCTTTTGAGGAAAACTTGGAAATTTTATAAATTATTCATAGAAACTGTTTGCAAATTTCTGCTCAGAAACTGTTAAAAATATTGCGAATACGGGGAAACGCGTGAAACAAATTTTTTTATAAACATTAGAACAACAAAATCTTACCTTTTTCTTTCGAAATGAAGCCCAAAAAGAAATTAACACTGCCACTGAATATGCACTGCTGGAATGTAATGCATGAAGCTTTCAACCATGCAAGACATTGGACTATTGGTTAGGAAATTGTGACCATTCTAGTCAGTGCAGTGTTATTTTCTTCTTGTCTTTTTGGGTAATGCCACATTTTGGTATATATGTTACAAACCAGTACTCTAAAGGTTCCGACATGGCGTCGGAGAACGCAAAATCCATTAAAATCAAGGTATTCTTTTTTGGAATCTCCATGAATTCAGAATCAGAAATTTCAAAGAAAAACAATAGCATCAATTTGATTGCTTTTGCCGACAAGAATAATTTTACCCCTTTGTGCCATATCCCATTTACCGCCCTTTGGTCATGGGATCTTTGTTCATGACCAAGACAGGGACATGTGATGCAGGCATTAAAAATTTCACACTTGCTGAATTATTCCTAAATGTTAAAAAATCTAGGGCATTCCGAGCAGGCCCTGCAGGCTGCAGCCGCATATGTTTCAACTTTAAAGAAATGGAGGAATTAGCTTTGATGTCTCTCGATCATTTGCCACCTTTCAGACAAAAATAGCCCATCGTTTTACTGATTTTTTTACTGATTTTGTCACCATTTTTTTCAAAAGGGGGGTGGAGGCAGGCGGAGGGTGGGGGGAGGTTAAACACCCCAAACTCCTCCCCCCCCCCTTACCTACGTCCCTGCGAATAGCAACTCGTTTTCACAACGAAAATGTTTTTGGTATTTGGGCCATATCCGTTACATAGCCCTGATGTCCGAGGGGTCACCTTGACCCCCCACAGTTCATTGCAATGGACTTGCTGAAATAATCCAAAAATAATTACCTTAACATTGAGTTTATTTTCGCAATATGATTTTCTCAAGCCAACAGTAACTGCGTGCAACACTAATAGTTTCTGGTTTTTGAATCCAACTTTCACGTGGTGTGACATTTCTGAAGAGGAACTTTTACTTCAATGTAAGTCATTTTTGTACAGATTCGAATATATTTTTTTTACAGATAACGAAATAGAAAATAAGTACAAATAGTTATTATAAAAATTTTAAATGCCTTATGCTCATGAAAAATAATTCGAAAATGATTAGACACTTCATTTATAACGTTGGGACATCCATGACATTTTCTGGTTTTTTTTGGAGTCCTTCTATTTCATTCTTCAAATAAATAAGTAAGGTTTTGCTTAAATATATTCTCGTATATGGCACTGTTGAAGTGCTACCTGAGGCATTTTTGAATGAAAACTCTAGAAATGTCACATGCTATTCCAGAGACAAATATATACTAGAACAATATAGGCCTACAACAACGGATGCGCCATTATTAATGGGATTCCTTTATAAACACACTGTGTAAATTAAATATTACACCATAAAAACGATAAAAGAGAAAAATAAAGTTGAAGTCAACGTTGAGATGATTTCTCAATGGATAATGCACGGATAACACGTGTTTTTCCATTTATTTACAAGAAAGCCTAAAGCAACAATCTAGCAGTTTATAGGCATACTACAGGTAATGGTTGATCAGATATAATCTATGATTAAAAAATGTACTGCAAATTTATCTATTTTTCTATTCTATTCAGGCTCACTTTTAATAAATTAAATCGCATTTGTTGACTTTGCTGCTGAGGATACAAAATGCATGAAAGGAACCACCATCTTTTCCATGCAGTCTCATTTTTGCCTTCTCCTGGCTATGTAATTCAATCCAAACGCACACACTGGTCATCCATTCATCCTGTCATCATTATAAATAAACTTCAAAAATTGTTAACTATGATTGACATGCGAATATACAAGAGAATTATTATCTAGTCAAGCCATTTGCCACCGGAAATAGGACCCCACTCCCCTTTGGTTTTTTCCAACTCCCAAAAGAAAAACTTTGTCCGGTTGGATGTTCAAAACAAAAGTCACTTTTAAATGAAAATAAATGTGCTTATGTTAAACGTTAAATGTCTTTTTCCGTACAAACGACGACCTAGAAAGATACATGTATATAAATTTATCATTGACATGAATCTCTAATGCTTTTGAGTTTTTGTGTTTATTGTCATCGATGCCGATTTTTTTTGTGAAACTTTTGATTACAGCTGTTATATGGTTAGTACTCAATGGTCCTTTACCACGTGTTAGTACTTAAACAGCAATCATAGCAATCGCATTATGATAACCTTGATTTAAATAAGTTATTAAAATAAAATGACCGATTTTTAAAGGATATTGCACATTTTAAACTGAAGTTCCATAGATCTATTTTGATCTCTTCAAGACTCAAAGGATTACGTCTTCAGGGTGTAACTTCACCTAGAAGGAAAAAACAATAGACCTTATGCAGAGATGCGTAACGATGACACGCCAACCACATGATGTATGCTCTCGGTGACGCGCGTCGTCTGCTAAGCCAGCTTTTCCTACGTGATTCGGGCCTGTAAAAGTAGCAGTTTTAATCGATTTTAATGGATATTTTCGTGCTATTTTTATTCTATGCATAGCTGGAGGCCAGAGCGTCGCTACAGGCCTTTCAATAGTTCATTAAAAATCCACAAGAGGATCTGATTAGTAAAAGGGTCAATTGGAAATACACTGTAACACTGATCAGATATTTTGCGTTCTGCTGATTAATCAACTCTGGAAATAGAGCAGGAATCACCAGGAATCGATTATCTCTTAGTCATAACAAAGGTTTGTTTAGAATTTATAATTACATGTATATAAATAATCCCTGTAAAGTTTGGTCGGCGAAAAATCGGCTTCACTCGCCTCCGTTTAAAAAATGCGAAATTTCATTGCCTAACGTGGAGGATGTTCGAGTTTTGGTGAGGCCGACCTGACTCCCAAGATGGTGGGTGATATCATGAAAAACTGGCCTTACGATGTGCAAAAACTGCCAACTGGCATGACACGATAATTAACACGGTTAGAAAATACCGTAGCTTTTAAACGATCTGCTGAATGTCCCTATATATTATAAACAAAACAAAACGTGGCTCTCTTTTAGAACCTATTACCACTACATCTAAACTTATATTTGTTAGTTTTAATTAACTATAATCTATTAACAGTCCTGTATGAACTTCGGTATTATCCACTTGAAAGTTTCTCGAAATTTTTTGGCTTCAAGCCCATGGCAAATTTTGAAGTTGAATTGTGTATATGAGTATATTTATTAATTCCAAGTCGTATCTGTTTACAGATATATTGATCAGGAGGGTGAATTTGAGGCCTGCTTTATAAAATTTCTCTCTAAATAGTCGAAAGTTTTTAATATATGACTACTATTAACCTTCTGAAATTATGTGCAATCACCTTACATGTAATGTCCATTTCTTCTGTCTAAACCGTTTATCTACTGTGCACGTCCAGCGAAGTCTAGAATGATGACAGACAGGAAGCAGCTGCAAATCTATTAGGTATCCCGTCAGGGGAATCAATGTCCATCGGGTCGGCCTTCTGCTGACTACTTTTCATTTCGGGAGTAAATTTGTATGACTTCCCGAAGTTTTAATTCCAGCCGGCAATCTGGAATCATCGCTTTTCTGGACTCTAAATGTCGGACAAGGGCGTAAGGGTGGTGACGATAATGGCTGGTTGTGGGAGCGACAAACACGTACAGATTTCAAGTTGGGCGCAAGCAGGAGGTAAGGAAAAGGAAATGGAAACCATGTTGGAAACTTAATCCTAATGCTAGGGTTGTACTCAATCAGGCAAATGTGCGGAAAATCCATGTCAGTTTGTAAAATATATTGAAAGAAACGAGCTCGCCTCAACGAGGGGACAGCTAGGCCCCAGACCCTCTGACGTGTGGTGACAGGATGGGCTGCTGGTGTTATTGAAACAGTTCACTTTTTCAAGATTAACTCAAAGTGGGGAGAGAGAAAATGACTTAAAATAGTGAAAGTCTAAAATATTTGGGGGCTATGTTTAAAAATACCGATGATCCATTCTTAAATCAGGTGAATTAATGGTGAAGTGTATATTCAGAATATTCAGTAGGTTTATTACCATTAACAGATATTGAGGTGTTCACAAATGTTGTTTGCGGCAAACCTTTGTCGAGCAATTTATAGTAGACATAATGATATTAATGAAAATTATATTTACATATTACATTTTATTTATAAAAAAAGTATTTATATTAAATATGATTTTATAAGCACTGGGAATACATAAACTATGTGACTGTCTATATAAACTATTCTCTCTATTTTTTGGTGGACTTTAACCGAACCAGCAATACATACAGTGTAAATACAAATATTGGGATAAACACAAAAAGGATAACACATTGTGACATTCGGAATAGTTCCAAAAATATTGAAAGTGCTATAAATCTATTTTCAAATTGTTCATACATGTAGATGCGCTAATTGTATACAGAAATTTCAAACGAAAGAAAAATATTTTCCAAGTTAGTTACTATACATATTATTGCTAAACTAAATATGTTTTTAGCAACCAAGCAACCAACTTGCAACTAGTAAAATTATTATTATTTAATCGTTCGCTCAGTGGTGACAACCAACGACGGCTTCCTACGGGGAGCGCCTACAGGGGGGTGGCAACCAGTGGACGGCTTCTTACGGAGAGCCCATATACTCATTTTGGGGTCAGATTTGACAGTGTAGTTAATAAACTTTATTAAATTCTTAAAAAATTACACACTTGAAAATTGGGGAAAAGTAAAAAGATTCGCCCACACAGTATAGAGGTACTCAAATTTGTAGATTCAGGCCAGCAGTTCTGCCTGTAAGTAATAGCGCATTCGACCGCTCCAAAAAGAGTGCTCTCAGTGTAGGTTTTTACGGAGCTCCAGAACGGAAAGGTTTTTTTTTTGCTTTTTAAAATTGAGATAAATGGTTGCCGGTTGGTAGCCCAGCTCCTTAGCAGACGAAAAACGCGTCATTTGACGCGTTTTTGACCAAGATTGACCAAGATTGTTAGATGGGCTACCAACCGGCAACTATTTTTCTCAATTTTAAAAAAGCAAAAAAAACCTTTCCGTTACGGAGCTCCGTAAAAACCTACACTGAGAGCACTCTTTTTGGAGCGGTCGAATGCGCTATTAGTGTACACTAAGTGGACACCAAGTGCAGCGATTCGCAACGCAAAGTGCAAACGTTTTAAATGTGCCTAAACTGGTCAATAAAAACGTGGAATTTTTTTTTTTTCAAAACTGAACAATGAAGAACACGGCAAAATGTGACATTTATAACATGGAAAATTGTGCAAACTTCAGCATTTTTTAACATAATTTTCAGCAATGAAAATGCAAAACATTTTGATGGAGAATGGACATGGAGAATTTTAAAGCATTTAAAAATTAAAGCCTAGGAAATTGTGCAGGCATCTATCAATATCTGTGTGAAGATATTGTGCGAAATTGAAGAAAGAAACCAGGAATAATAAATACAGAATTTGTGAAAATTGTAACAATATATGCGGGACAGAAAGTACAATATTGCCAAAATTTCAATTATTTTCGAAAACAAATGTGCACAATTTTGAACAGTTTCCGAGTAAAAAGTTACAAAAATAAACAACCTATTCCGCGAATTTTCAAACTGTTCAAAACATATTTCAAGGACAAATTATCTAAAGTTTTCTATATTTTGCATAGAAAAATTTGTCAAATTTCAAATTTCAATTGTCAAGTTCGTGAAGACAACTTTAGCATTTTCTTATGCTGATTTTCTAAAAACATTTTCCGGCGTTAATTTTTAAATTTTTTCAAACAAAATCTGTAACAAAATTTATTTAATCGTCAAAAACATTGGCATAAGTCAGGGAAATTTATTTAAATCCTGAAAAAGTCAGGGATGTTAAATTTCTGCATAGGGGACCCTGAACTGTTCCGTGAGGGACAGAAACAGTGGTTTGTATTACTAAGTTAGTGGTCTATGAAAGCTTAGCGTAAATTATCACTCAACAAACTCAGTGATACCGTGATACCTAAAATGAATTACGAGTTTATCCGGTATGTGAAATTTAACTATTGATGGACACTACCAAAGATCCTATGACACTACTGTGCATTACAGATGATGCTACGACTCACCTACGAATTAAAAGTTCTCTTCGGGATGGAACCTATATATCAGGAAAAAAAATCTTTGCCAAAAAAAAAGTATTATTGCGTTACTATTAATCATTCCAACTTGTTAATATCTGCACATTTTCAACAAACATGTAGTTTGGATGCCCTATTTAATTTATATAAAATAATGTAAAACACAAACTATGCTATCTCTGTTTTTCATGGACAAAAAAAAACTTGAACACGGAAAAAGAACTCGTACTGGGCTGCAAAATTTATTAACATATTATACTGTATGACAACCGGGTCCTTCAGACATGGAAATGTCATAAAAGAATAAATTATGTTTTTAAAACATTACATAAATTCAATGTATGAATGCTACACACAGGGCCCAGACAGAGGCATCTTACAACTTGACTAAATTGCCACAAATTTTGCATTCTTTAATGATGACTAATTTGCAAAACTAAAAACTTCAAATATATATATATATATATATATATATTGAAAATGTTGCTGTCAGTTTCGCAAAATCGTGGCTGATAATCGTATGTGTCATTTTTTATTTTCATTGGTTTGAAAACACCAAAAACGATTTAAATATCTGCAAAACTCTGGGAGGACCATGAACTGCAAGGTTCGACCGTTAGACCCAGAAACCAGGATAGCGGGGAAAAGTCGATTATTTTGGTGAGACACTTTTGTAGAAAAACCTAATTATCACATTATCAGAAAATATTTTTGCCCTAATTAGCATACAAAATGTGAAGCTGGTAGACCCTTTTCAAAGTTTGGTTAAAATATTCACATCATCAAGCGTCATTTATTAAATTAATCCATCACTAATACCGAGCGTAGCGTGCGCTTCACTGCAATCAGCGAGTGACGCCACAAATCTAAATAGAACAACGCCAATGTGGAAATCTTTGATTAGACTTATTTAAATAAGTTTAAAAATTGACTAGAAAACGAGGTCTTTACAAACAATCACAATTTTGCATTCATAACATCTCACAAACAACACTTCTATTGAGCGCAACTTAGAAGTTACGAATCACAAAATCTCTTTTCTTTTTAACGATCAGAATGTCTTCGAAGTCTCGACGATTTTCAAGATGGTTGCCACGAGAAGATGTAAAAGTCTTCTGCTTGGCAACCATCTTGGAAGTCAGCCCCAGTGTTGTCAAATTAATATTTCGATAAAAAAGAACGTTCCTGTTGCTAAGAAATGCGGACTTATCGAACGAGCACCGCAACTATACTATTTTCTGCACTCTGCCTGAGACCTTTCGCTTTCTCGCCTTAATAGTTCCTCAATCATAGTTTCCAGAAAGCGATTTCTCTCTTTGAGCACGGCAATTTCCACCTCTTGTTCACGCAAATGTTGTTCCTTTTTTTCTTCGTTTGCTTTCTTGGTGTCTCTGGACTTCTTTGCCGCGGCGTTGTTCTTGACCCTTCTCTGGCGATATCTGTCGTCTTTCTCGTCTTCGGGGGTAGCTCTTTTCTTGCGGCGACTTGGTATCGGCACGCTACTGACCAAAGCCCCGGCAAACGCTGGATCTATGTAATTCAATAAAAACTACATGAGATGGACTCTTAGAGTAAGATAGGGTAAGAGGGAGCAAACCCTATATTCGTAGTGCTACGAATTTTAGATAACTGGATTTTAGAATAACTGGATTATACCAAGATGGAACGATAGCTTACTGTCAGCGCTGCTATTCGATTCGCAGCACATAGGAGCTTGTCTAGCTAAGACTTCTCGAGGATATGGAGCAGTCTGATACGGACGGATGCTCAAATTTAATGGCATCAAACAATTGCCATAATCCAAAGACCCCGTTTCTTGGCCCCTAGAGTGCCCTCTCGTGCGTTCACCGCCGTCCAACATCAACGGCTTCTCCATATTTTCAGTCCTTTCTTCTGGTTCGGAGCTTGTACAGACGTCGATCGACGAGGAATCGCTAGAATCCACTAGAAATCGAAAATTAGGACCATTAAGAGATTTTTCAAACGCTCCTCAAGAAACATTTATCAGCTGACAGTGGCGCAGTTAGCAACGCGAAGCTAAACGAAGAATGGCACATCGTGCGCTGATTGGTTTTAGATTGAGGGCGATTTGTTTATCTAATAAATCTTTCATTTAATATTATGCACAAAAAGATGCATTTCGTAAACTTGACCATTGGACTTTTAAAGTTTATAAAATGTCCAAAATTTACATATACAGTATTTCGCGATTTTATTAAGTTTAGTAATTTTTTCTTTTGTAATGAATCGAAAAAAAGCAGTTAACCAAACATATATATGTAAGACTCAAAATACCTTCAAGATTTCCTTTGGTTCTTGGTGGTGACGATGAGAGTGCGTAGCGCATTCTGGAAGTTTCTTCATGATCTCTTCTCATCATAAAATCGTAAAATTCGTAGTATCCACCAGTCGGAACTATAAATGCAATATTTAAAAAAAAAAACATCAAACTTATGATTCATTCATATTTAACTTTCGTCTATAGACAAACATCTTGGGCATCAAGTGGTCGGAGATCAAATAAATAAAGGAGCAGACACGACCATCAGCGTTTAATCAGAAACGACGTTTCGGCACCCATGTGCCATTCTTCAAGTTTATTCTACACAATCCGAAAGTTTATTTAGACTTATTTGTCTATAGACAAACAATTATGTTGAAAATACATAAGTTAAGAGGGTCTAATTTAGTGATCTGTGAGAAGTTTTTCAAAGATTTTGTCGAAAGGACATAAAGGAACATTTGTCAGAACTAACTTGAAAGATTTTTTTTTTGTGGATAATTCTTACAATACTATAGACTCCAAATACCTTGAAGATTTCTTTTGGTTCTTGGTGGTGACGATGAGAACGCGTGGCGTTTTTTGGGAATTTCTTCATGATCTCTTCTCATCATAAAATCAGAAGATTCGTAGTATCCACCAGCCGGAACTATAAATGAAATATTTTAAAAAAAACATCAAACTAATGATTCATTCGTATTTAACTTTCGTCTATAGACAAACAATTATGATGAAAATACATAATTTAAGAGGGTCTATTTTATAGTGATAGGAACAACTTTTAGTGATAGGAACAATTTTCAGAATTAACTTGAAGGAATTTTTTTTTGCGGAAAATTCCTACAATACTATAGACTAAAAATACCTTCAAGATTTCTTTTGGTTGGGGGTGACAATAAGAACGCGATGCGTTGTTTTGGAAATTTTTTTTATGCTCTCTTCTCATCATAAAATCAGAAGATTCGTAGTATTCACCAGCCTGAACTATACAGGTAAATGAAATATTAAAAAAAACATCAAATTGATGATTCATTCGCATTTAACTTTCGTCTATAGACAAACAATTATGTTGAAAATACATAATTTAAGAGGGTCTATTTTAGTTATCTGAGAGAATTTTTCAAAGATTTTGCCAAAATGACTAACATGAACATTTTTAGAATTAACTTGTATGATTTTTTTTTAATTGTGGAAAAATCTTAACCTTTTATAAAATACACCGAGAAAAAATTAAAATGTTGTAAACACAGCTTGGAAAATTTGCTAAACGAAGAATGGCACATCGTGCGATAATTGGGAAGAAATAAATTGTTTTGCTAATGCGTTCAGTTTGGGGTTTTCAGGCCTATAGCCCACTTACCATATTAGAAAATTTTGTTACATTTTTGTGAATTTTTTTTGTTTAGTCTTTCAATATGCAGTAGCCTACATTCTTTTATAACCGAAAAACCAAAAAGTCGTCTACGGCCTTATTACCCTGTAGCTATGGGTAATGGGGCCAAGACATGCATTTTGCGAACAGAGGTTTTCCTCTGTAAACACACGAAAAATTTAGGGGTTTAGTGATCTAACTGAAAGACCACTTATAAAAGAAGCTTTCTGTGTATTTATCAGCATGAAAATGTTCCTATTTAACGCGCTACGTGCAATAATCCCTTAGGGTGGCCCCAATACTTCGTCTCCCCTATTTAAAACAATATTAAATAATTAAAATGCAATGACAAGAATACAAAATGTATTCGTTTCAGTTTGTGGTGTCCCATGCACAAATTATAGGTTTTTACGTACAATCATCACTTCGGTACTTTTCCGTGAATTTTTAAGTGAGGGTAAAGAATTCCATGTTGTGCGCCATATGGATGACCGCACCAATGGACATCCTTTGTTTCTTGACCACCTAGTACCGGGAATTCTTAAAGGGCCTCGAATACAGTGGCGTAACTAGGGGGGTGCCGGGGGTGCCTGGCCCACCCCAGATGACTGACTGGCACCCCGCAGAAATTTCGTCTACAGTGTGTGTTAATGATAGTACATCCCGGACATTTTTAAATTATGAAAAATCAAAGGTAAATTTAGCGATATTCGTTAAATATCTAGGGGGAAGCTTGAGGTATTTGTAACTTTGTGTCTGAAAGGCGGCGGACCAAAGAATTTAGTTCTACACCTGCAGCTGCACTGG